>UCOJ01002620.1:0-10500 GCA_900474305.1 Cecidostiba fungosa
CCCGCAGAGAATCGAGGTAAACGGATGTTTCCATCGTGTATCCATTTTTATACTGACGTCTTTTTCTGTCGAGAGAATAGTGATAGCTACGAATATTAGTGGTGGTGGTGGTGGTGGGAGACTAGCTGCAGACGGACGCATACAAATTTGTAAGTGTTGTAGGGAGGGGGCTTTTCTACAACAATAAGCTCGAGGACGGCACTACGATCGAGCAACTGTATGTAACCGTTTGATTTATCATGATTGATTGTAGCGCCCCCCTCTATAAGGTTTGAACAGGCTTTCAAATATAAAACATGTATTTTTATTTTTATTTATTTTCTTTTATTGATTTTTGTTTTTTACAATATTTTTAAGCAGTAGTAAACTCAATAGCATTTGCCCCCTTGTGGGTTAAGAACAGCTTCAGCTTGTTGACTTGATCACTCATACTTTCAAACAATTTTGTATCCTTTGTCAGTGCAGCGGATACCCGAGAAGGAAGGAAAATTTGGAATTCATCGTCCAAGATAGCCACAATTTTCGATCCATACCGCGTATTAACTTCTTTAAACGACATTACCAGGTGATGGTGGTCGATCTCCAGCTCGGAAACCTTCTTTGTGGGGAGAAAAACTCCACTAGCAATCTTGTTAAGAGTTTCTAAGTCCATCTTAAAACCAAAAGTAATTCTTAAGAGTTTGTCCTTATCTCCAAGAGCTCTTTATTCTACGTGTTATAAAATAAGAATGATTTCTCAAGCATCCTGTTCTTCCTTAAATATATATCTTTCTACCACCACCACCACCATTATATTATGATGAAAAACACACCAGCGAGACCGACCCGTTGGCTTAATAATAGCGCAGCGATCGTCCAATTAGCTAGCTGGAAACTTCGGCAAGATCTGATGGAGTGGGATGTCAACCAATCGGATTGCTAGTTCTCCATTAATTCTATTTGAATTGTGTGAGGCGCTGTCGCACTTTCCTTGTAACCGTATGGGTAACTCTTATTCAACGCGACGAATCGTCGTTTTCCGTACACAGGCTTACACGTCTTCGTCTCTCTTTGCGTTATCACATCGTGAAACGCTGTTCGACAAATGGCAGAATTTGAAAGAACTATTTCGGTGTTTGGTGTAGTGATCAATTGACGAATTGTCTCGAAATTTATTTGTTGACTATTTGTATAGTTTAGGCGGATTCCTTTAACTTTGCACACGTAGTCCTCGCAGCCATCTGGTTTTTTATATTTGTAGGCATAGAACTTGGGTCCTCCGGATAAAAACGTTGTTATGTATGTACCGATGCCTTTGTCAGCCAGCTCATCGGTTAGACTACCAAGCTGTGTCCCGATCGGTAAATCATTGCCATCGTCTCTGCTGATGTAAAAAACAGAATCCGTGTCGTAGTACAATGCACGAGGGCCCAAAGCGTTGAGATATTTAAATAATTTGAGCCGGGCTTGGGCGGTGGTAAATGCAGCAATAACAACACTCGTTGTTGGTGCTGGTGTCAGAGCTTCAATTTTGTAACGCCAGTTGGCATATAATGTCTCGTCGTTGACTGGTAAGAGCCCATTAACTTCTATCTCTGCACAGTTGAGTAATTCCGTTAGCCGCTCCGATGTTGTCACGACCTCTGTCTTTGCCATATTCTCGCGTTGACCGAACTTGCCCCATAATGAATTTAGACACAGCTTTGCCACCGATCTGAGACCAGCATTAAAACATATCACGTCCTTGTCTAAACTTATACCCTCGGTACTATTTAGTTCTTGCACATATCTTTCTTTATCTTCCTCGGTGACACAGTTTGGAGGATAACCTGAAGCCATAGTTTTTTGCGCAAAAAATTCGTTTATATATTCCGCAAATATACCCCCCTTCTTTTCATCTTGGTCGTACTGTGTCATTTGGTATTGCCAAATCTCGTGCACACCTTTGACAACGTATCCTACGGCGACAGCTGCCTTGACTTCCTCGGAAACCCATGTACCACGTAAAATGCGTTCCTTTGGATCATCGTGAAGGCAATCTTCTTGAATCATTTGCTCGCAACACGTACGACACAGCGGAAATATAAGTTTTTCGTGCATTCTCACGGGTAGTACAGGATGATACAAATTTTGTGGTGCTAATACGTCGCAAACGATTAAACCATCTACTTTGGAAACGTCATTGTTTGGACCTACGAGTGTCCGACACTCTTCTTGCCCAACGTATATTTTCGGGTGCCCGATAGGATATTTACCACGTTTACAAATATAGGGATACAGTGAGCATACGTCCACATATTTTATCTTTTCTGAGTTCTGGCAATCATACACTTTGACAGTGTTTCCTGTACGGCCACCAAAAAATGCATCCCGTGGATCCAAAGGTTTTTGCCTCGTACTAGCAGTGTCTTCGCTTATAAAACGTTGAAGCTCTTCATTTTCCGAGATTTCGACGTTGAAGTCACACTCCCATTTTTCAATAAGTCTATAATTACTGGAACTTATCTTAGTGCTGATGGTGCACGTTCTTTCATATCTATCATCCATTGTCTCGCCACTTATTAGAGGTGAATCTCTATTTATTCTATAGCATCGTGGACAGCCGTGCCAAAAACAACCATGAAATTGAAGTACTATACCTCGATGATCTTCGTTATCTTGGGGTTCACTGTAGCCATCAACAACCATACCTTCAGCAAGTCTTTTCTCTCTGCATCGCCCCGCATGTTCGATAAAACGATTGAGAACACGTTTCTCCATCCAACAGAGCCATTGTATGGCTTTTTCAGACTGATTATCACATTTACGATAACCTCGTGCTTGTACGATACCTATTTGATTCTTCTTCAAAAACATCTTTCGGAACACACGCATACAAGACGAAGCAATTGTTATACACTCGACAAATGGATCCACACCAAACTTGATAAAAGTGTTTCGAAAAGCTAGACATGCTAATCGTAAAATTTTTACATCTTGTTTGCAATATTTAATAATTTCTTGTTGAAAGTTAAATATGTATCCTTCCGATTTTCTATCGTTATACCATTCAAAAAATCGGACTCTGTCCTTTGTGTGCATTGTGTCTGGCGAGTAGGTGTCTGACGGTGGAAGAGGCCCCACATACGATTGATTTTCAGGTGTGTTGAATAAATGCGGGAACATACCCTTTTCAATTTCTGGTAAACCATATGCTTTTGGTAAACTACTTAAAGGCATGTGAAAATAATTCAAACTGTCTATAAACCTTACATTCAAGATTTCTATTAAAATTATTTTTGAACCATTCATTACCACGGATGGTGTGACACGTTGCTCTCTGTATTTTTCAACAATATGTTTGAATACGAATTGGGCGTCGAACCCTTGCGAGTTGTGAGCGATACAAATTACTTTTCTAAATTGTTCTCTTGGTGCTAACGCAAGATCAATAAGTTGATTAACAGGATTATTTTCAAACACATATTCACGAACACCACATTGATCGCACCTGATAGATACGTCGTCAATCTCCAAACAATATGTACACGTTTGTTGCACAACACATAAATTTGGTATATGCATTTTTTTATCTTCGTCTCCAAGCATTTCACTTGTTTGTTGAGTCTCAAAATCATAGAACAGAAATACCACTTTTGGTGAAGTTTCGTTTGATTTTAGAGTTCGTACGTAGCACATGTGATCTATCGATAAGTATAATTTACATGTTGAGCAAAAAGATACGCCACATTGATGATCTCTACCCTTTTTTAGACGTATCGTTTTAAAACAAGATTGACAAATTTTTATTTTCTCACAGACGCTGCTATTTTTGTTGAATGATCCTTTTCTCAGATGATTTTCAAAACAAGAATCGCCGAAAAATGATCTATAGCAAACCATACACGTCCTGGAATTTTCGGTCATTTCGCACGGTGCTATTGTCATACATTTGTGACACTTGTTAGAACATCTATGATCTTCAACATACCAATAACTTTGATTACAGGGTATGCAATACCCGTTACTTCCACAAGCGCCAATCAAATTGAGTATCGGTTGATAATGTTTTGAACGATCATAATACATTATTCTTAATGTATGTAAAACGTTACCATGTGTTTCTATGACATAGCGGGTACCATTGTACAGAGGTGGATGTCCACGCCCAAAGGTTGAAAAATTGTAGACAACTATACTTGTACCACGTGTAGCGAAAAATATTTGAAATTTATGAATTTCCTCGAGCCCACTTCCTTCGACTGGTATCTGCACGTTCGCTAATTCTAAAAGTTCTTCTGCACCCCTTTTTTGAACTCTTCCACGCTTTTGACGTATCAAATTCCAGTAATCATGCAAACTGCCTGTACGTATTTGGCCTCTCACTGCATAAGCATAAGCAGAAACCAAACTACGTGGTAGGCACAGACTGTCATCGTTTCTTATGCAAAGGATAGATTTTTTGTTCACTGTTTCTTCCGTTAGCCTTACACGGCCACGTCCTGCTACACTCTCAACTACCGCACAGTTAACCGATAATCTATCGTTTATATTAAAATCGCTTGCACTTTGAACAGCGTTAAACAGCATCTCCCAAAGATCATCAGCGTGAAAATTTTGAATCGGTCTAAACGAAAGCCATAGTGGTCCATGCTTAAATTGCTCCGAATTCAATGTTACGCCTATAAAATCGGAAGGTTCACCTCTGGCGCAAAGCTGCTGATGAAGATTTTGTATGCTCCTCTCCAACCATTCATAAACATTTACATCTGGCGGTGGTTGTGAAAAGGTACCTTGGATCTCCCTTCCTTCGTATCCAAAACGGCGGTAGTGACGTACTGATTCTCTTTCTACAACAAATCGGGGGCCCGATCCTTCACCATGCTGTAATAGACGACCTGTAGGATTAACAACTTTTAATTTCTCAATTAATATATTTTTAAATATATAATTTATTATTATGATCCTACCGTTAGAATTATCTTCAAGAGTTGTATCCATATCACTGCTCTCGGCACCGTTTATTTCTTCCTCTCGGGCTACAGCATTGTTTTGGGTATGGGATGCTCCTAAAACTGAAGTATCGACATACGAATTTAAAATCAAATCATACTATTTTATTATACCGTATTCGATACTTACAATTAAGTACATCTTGATACATTTCATCCAGCTGTGAATCAGATGCCATTAGAGATGATTCTGAAACTAAAGTATTGAGATGAACATGTATAAATATTAAAATCATTGTATATACATGACTCATTCGATACTTACTTTGCGATAGTTGATTAGATTGATGAGCATCAAGGGTAGCTGAAGATGTCCCTGGTTCTGCATCTAAAGTATTAGAATTTTATAAATAATATTCAAAATTATCTATAAGATATTCAATACTTACAATAGCTTTCATGTTGTACCGATGGATTGAGCCGTAGTTGTTCAGTTTGTTCAGCATTGTTGATATCTGAAGATGGCCCTGGTTCTACAACAACTAAAGTATTGCGATGTGCCAGAATAATTAAAAAAATATCTATAACACATACAATACTTACAATCAGTCTGTTGTGGTATCGATGGATCAGACAACGTTTCGTTTGTAACGTATTGACAATGTTTAATAAAATCATCGCCTTCGAAATCGTCGAGCATTTGATTTATTACTATAAGTAATAAATTTTATCAATGATTTGTAAAACAAATTTTATGATTGATAAAAATTTGACTACTTACAATGGCGTCTGATCAACTCGGCAGCTAAAGGGTCTTGGTGATCGTTTCGTTGTCTAACAGTCTGTACAACTATGGAGAGCACATCCTTGTTATGAAAGAGCCCCACATTAAACATGTACCGAACTGTTGCTATACGGCAATGGAGTAGTAAAAAATGCAATTTTTTACATAAACTGTGTAAGGGTAATCGATCTAAATCACTGCTCCACACAGACCCACACATTGTACGAATGTGTGGTTCGCGAACGTTTGCGATACGTAAAACGGATAGCAAGACTTTTATTAAATGACTCGGTGTAGCTCTAAACATTATGGCGCACACTGTCGTAGACTGTAAAGTCTAAAACACAATGGCGAATCGCTGGAAAAAACTCTTCTTAAATACTAGATTGAGGAATTCGCTGTAGCGCTGGTGGGAAGGGTTTATCAAGCTACGAAGAATACCTTTAAAATGTTTGGCAAAATATCTAATTTCGCATCAGCCTCATCTTATGACGCAAAAACTCTTTCATATAATACAGCAGAAGCTAAATCTTAAATTTCATCAAATTCTGCAAAAATTCTTATCTCTAAAAACAATTACTTCTCGCAAACGTTATAGATACCTTGTTTATTGCGAGAAAGTTCACGTTTCGCGCCTAGAGAGTGAGAAGAAAAAATTCTTTCACGTAAAGCAATAGCGGCTAAATCTTGAATTTCATACAATTCTGCAGAAAGTCTAGTTTCCGAAAATGTTATTTAAAAAACAAAGTCGTATAATATCGTCTTTCTGTCAAAGCGCGCAAAATATCACATGTCTCCAGTGACGAATCTATCTTGTGTTATCTGACACTAACCGTAGATTTTAAATACGTAAAAAAACATAGAGCGAAAGTGATCTGATTGTTATGCTGATACATGATAGTAACCCTTCCTATCCATAAGCGAGGAAACTGTCGTTTTTTCATCAGTCTCAAAGATGTTTCCGAAGGATGAGCAGCCAACCGAAAACGTTGTCGAGCCAACGTTCCAGACACCTCTTCTACAAACAGCTGTAATCCCAAGACAAGACTTTGTGCTACAGGCTCAATTAAATACGAGACGAAAACGCGCTTATCCGATAGATCTACCGCGAAATTTATCGGATGTAGTGGGTGAATTTCTGATGTGGAAAGACCACTACCGGTATTATAGTTTTGCGCGTGTGGGCTTTGAAGAAGCCAAAAATTTTTACTGTCCGCAAAATTTGGTCGAGGAGTGGTTTCCGCGGGCAAAAAAGGCCATATCTGTGATAAACAGAACATCAGAAAAACCTTTTCATGCAGTGGTATACTACACCGCTGAACAAGGATGCTTTTTATCGCTGAATTGTCTACGAAAAATAGAAAGACAGCGTGGAAAGATTTTTCAGTATCGGCTGTAGTGCGTCATAGTGATAAAAGGTATCAAGTCTCGTACAAGCGTAATACATAGAAAAAGTCGGACGGTATTGTACGTGTGTGGATATGTTTATGATCCACTCACGTACAATAAGCGCGGTCCAGTGAGGCTACTGTGCAGCAGCGTCTCAGTCCATCGCGGAGCCTTCGAGAAAGTACAAGTGAAGTGTTCTGAAGTTATAATAAAAAAGACAGTGAAAAATCATTTATTCGTTCAGTGAGTGAGACGTGTGAAAAAATGGAGGAGTTTATTACGTGTTTTTTAAAAAAAAAGACATACAAGAAAATAAAGAAGTTGGCGAGACGAAATTCGAAAAATACACAAATTTTATAATTGGATTTGTTTATGGCTGCCGGCAAATGAGGGAACCATCAGATAAATTTGTTAAATTTCAAAGTGCTGAGCCTCCAAAAGAAGAAGACGAAATTTCAGAATCGGAAATATCGGTGGACTCCATGATCCTTGAGCCCATTATTGACATAAATATTGGTGAGGGTGAAATCCAGCTAAACGAACAAGAGGGTGCATCAAATAAGAGGCAAATAACAGCACATGAATGTATGTTTTGTGCAGAGAATGCTTCAGCACATAACAATCATTACAAACGTCGTAGGATTACAAGAGGCACTGATCGCTGTGGTTTTTGTAAACGTGCGTATTATTTGAGAGAAGATCTCTGGCGCTATTGTGAGAGATGTTGTGTATGGGTTTGTTTCAAGTGTTCTTGCATTTGCCGCAAAAAATAGATCCGATAAGCGCAGTCCAGAGGGCAGTATCGCGATCTACACACGCAGTATCACAGTAGATCGCGAGGTGTGAAGAAGTGAGGTGTAAAAAAACTGTACATCATAAGTGTACAATATAAAAAAACAATGGTAGCTATACTAATACTGGTGGTTATTGCCGAATTCCTGTTAATTGGTGTAAACGACATGCTAGATACAAGGTGAGAATATTAAACTTATTATTTTTTCATAGAATATATCGTGTTTGGTATGAAAGTACATGTGTAGTTAATATGAGAACAAGAAAAAGCGCTGAGTCGGCACAGCGTCGTAGTCAGCCCGCTGCAGCTCGCTGCCGCACGCACCTCGCTGCAGCTCGCGCGTGCAGCCGCTCCCCTCCTCTACGCACAGTACGTTCGGTAGACGCTGTCGGGCAATGCCCCCTCCCACCACAGACAGGGTATCAGTTACAGCGCTCTGGCGGGCCAGCACTATGGCGATGTTTGGGTTCGCCAAAGCGCTGGGGTAACTACTCGAAAACGAAGTAATCTCCAAAATCCGATCGGACTTTTGCATTTTTCCGCAGATGTGCGTAGGCCTTGCCTTTGTGTGATAAATAATTGCAACTCTTGAAAAGATTGTAGATCTAAGTGTTCTTCTAAAAATGAATTAGCAATATTTTTTTGATTTTCATCTAATAATTTTCCTTCATATTTGTGATGCAAAAAATTTGCTGCATATGCTACAGGCCAAATTGCTTTTTTTATTCGCATGCGGATCACGTCATCAAACTCGTGTGTGGTAAGTCTTAGTGACAACCATGATTCCGTTGAGTCAGCGATATTAAAGTGCGGATCTTGACACTTATTAATTAATTTACAAATCGGATCAAGGTTTTTAGTTACACCTTTAAGTTTGTTTTCAAATTCTGCAGAAAATAGATCGTCGGCAATTTTCTCTAAATTTTCGATATTTTCAATTAAAAATATTTCTCGCAAAGTAGGTAAGTTTTTAATAATACTAACGCATGTATCTCGTATATAGCAGAATCGAGTGTCCGGAAAATTTTTTAAATTAGTGCCTCCTAATCGATTTACTAATGAAGCCATTTTTGGCTCATGAAAAGCATTAACAATATCGCGGAGATTCTTTATGAAATCGTCGTCTACCAAACTTTTCATCAATAAATTTGCGCTATGGCTAGAGCACGTTGACTGAAGTAATTTATCACCGCTGCTAGTTTGTGCTAATCTACTTCCGCATACAATTTTGCTATCATTGTCAGTAATTATGGCATAAACATTTGTTTCATACTTAACTTTAGCTAATTCGACAGCCCTATTAATATTATCAGCTAAACTTTCACCATCTTCACTTTCAAGGGAGGTGTCGTTAAACGTTAAGTACGCTTGAGTCACATCACTATTTCTAAGCGAAAATACTAAAAACTTACGATTAGCATTTTTATTACGCCACCCGTCGACTAACATTACACTATCCGTCCCTTTCAATAATTTTATTTTTTCATTTTCAATGTCCTTGTGCACTTCGTTTAAAACACTTCCACCAAGAGTTTGCCGGCACGGTGGCTTGTAATTAAAATTCAAAGCACACAATGAATTAACAAACTCTAGAAAGTATTGATTTTCAACAGTTTTAAAGGGTATACTGCAGTCAAAAAAAAACATTGCCAATTTTTTATCCAATAAATACTTTTGAGTTTCTAAATCAAAATTGTTAATGTCTTCCTCAGTTTCGAATTCCTCTTCCTGAAACACACGAAAAAATTTTCTTTCTATTTTTGCTATATATCAATCAGTCAAAGAATTAGAATTGCGTTTCATTCTAGCTTCAATTTAAGGAAAAAGAACACTCAAACTTTAAAACAGTGGATCAAAAACTCGTTAATTATGCTTTTAAATTTATTAAGCAGTAACTAATTAATTGTAAATGAGTAACATTATTCTCAGATTTTATTTAGGCTATTTCAATTGTTTTAAAATAAAATAAAATAAGAATTGCCGGGTTAATAATTTTATTAAACTTAACATTTATTGCCTAAAATGCCCCGTATCGCTTAGAATATTCAAAAAAAATTTTTTTTAAATACGTACGTCAATATTAATTGGTGAAGAGCATCGACCGACATTTACATTATTGTCCTCAGCCTGGGGCATAATCATGGCACCTTCTCTTTCAAGTCGACTTTTACAAGATTCACTAAAAGATTGAATAACGATGTATGAATAATAAATGCAGAAAAGAAATTAATAGTTAAGCAAATAAATATTGCAACCATGAACGTTAAAAAAGTTAAATAAAATTCAAAAATTATAGTACAATATTTTTTAACAACAGATCATCCTCGAAAAAGGTTTGTTTACCGATGAATTTGTAATCTTGTCTGGCAGATAGTTTTTAAAAGAGCATGGCAGTCATTGCACATAGCTGCTTCGATAACATTAGTTTCCGAATTTCGTACTTTCGTAAAATTTGACCAATCTATCCTACTTTTCCTGATCATATTGATCCTAGTTACACACCCTGTAAAGAAAGAAAAAACAATCAAAAAATAATTTTCATAATCATAATTAACATGGGAATAAAATAACAAAATAAGTTGACAGAAAGAGTATCAGAGATACTCAGAGAGAGAGAGAGAGAG
>UCOJ01002621.1:0-10496 GCA_900474305.1 Cecidostiba fungosa
CATCGCAGCGGTCGGGACTGCGTAGCAGCACCGACCATCAGCCCAGCATCGTCGTCGTCCTAGCGTCGGCAGCCCCCGCACCAAGCTACGTCATCCGCTTTTTGTGCGGCGCAACAGGTATTTTCCACCCGCGGCCTCGAATCACTATTCTTTTTCGAGACCGCTGTGCTATCTGTTGCCCGGCGCCGACGCCGCGAGCGGTCGGCCATCTTGGCAGCGCTCGCTCGTCCCGCGCTGAGCCGGCGCTCCGTAACTCGCGCGCGTCCCGCTGGCTTCACTACCTGCACGCCTGCAAAGCGGAGGCGCCACCTGCCGCTCTTCGGCATTACGCTCCGCGCGAGGCGCGCCGCGATCGGCTTCTCGTTCCTCTCAGCGCTTGGCTGCACGCCGCGCAATACGTGATCGATCGCGAACGCGAATGAAATGCTGCACAGTCCGCAACGAAACAACCGACCTGGAAACGAGCCGCCTGCAGGCGCCGCTCCACCCGTCAACCAACAGCAGGACTTAAGAAAAGTTCTAGAAGATGGAAACAATCTCAGAGGCATACCACCGCCTCCCCCGCTCCCTGGTGCCGGAGACCTGCGACCGCCGCTACGTGTCGAATCGACGTCGCGCTGTCCGTTACCGACATACTGGAAATCTAATCAACGACTTTGGTTTGCACAGGTCGAATCTACTTTCAGTGCCAATCGCATGACGACAGACAACGACCGCTACAACCAGTTGGTGGCTAACCTGCCGCCAGAAGTCGCCCAGGAGGTTTCGGACGTCATCCTCGCACCGCCGGCTGTCGACCGCTACGCCACACTCAAGGACGCAATGCTACAACGCTTTGACATTTCATCCGACGCGCAGCTCCACCAGGTCCTCAACGAAGTGCGCCTCGACGACAGAACACCATCGCAGCTCCTGCGCCACATGAAGCGCCTCGCAGGCGACGCCATCTCCGACGGGGCATTAAAGATCAAGTGGCTGGATCTGCTGCCATTGTACGCCAGCCGCATGTGTCGAGTCCTCAAGGCTACATCACTCGACGAGTTGGCCAAGCTCGCAGACCAGCTGATGGCCCCAGAGCCACACGTCCACGTCCATGCCGTCGCCCGCAATGCCTCACCTTCACCAACACCGACGCCCTCGAGTAGGTTCTCGTCTCGCACAGCTTCGCCGCTGCCACCCCAGGAGTTATCATCTCTCCGAGTCAACATCGCTCAGCTTGTGGCGATGTTTCAGAAGCAGTCCACCTTGCTGGAGACCCTTGCTGCAGCCGTCACTCCAGGCACTCACATCTCCAGAAGTCGCTCAGTTCACGGACGCGCGCGCACTCCAGCGCGCCCAGCCGGCATCACTTCAGCTACACCGGACACCGGGTGGTGCTGGTACCACCGGAAGTTCGGATACGAGGCCGCGCAGTGCAAGCCGCCCTGCGACTATCCCGCACAGGGAAACTAGCTGCGCCGCCCTTTCAGCAGGCCGAGGCGGGTGGCACTTCACCTGACCAGCGCCCACAACACTCCAACACGGTCCAGCTACGCCGCTCCCGCGGTCTGACCTCTGATTACAGGCGATGCTTACATGGCTCTGCACACCTTCTCGCACCACTCGACAACCTGCTGAGGACTCCCCCGCCTCTGAAGAAGACGGTGCCCCCTCCCCTTCCTGGACCAACGAAGCTACAGAGGTCCTCGCCAACAGCAAGCAGGCGCTTGTTGACGTCGCTAGCATCACCTTTCTATGTCAAGGCGCCCACCTGTGACCTCTCACCAACGCCTCCGATGTGGCCATCGGCGCTGTCCTCGCGCAGCACGATCCAGACGGGCTTTGGAAGCCTCTGGACTTCTCCTCTAGGAAGCTCCTTGACACCGAGCGGCACCCCAGCACCTTCGACAGGGAGCCCTGGCAACTTTCTCTAGCGATGAGACCCCTGAGCAGCATCCTCGAGGGGCGATCCTTCCACCCTGCCGACCGACCACAAGCCGTCGTCGCTCGCAACCTACCACCAGAGAGAGCCTCGCCCAGGCAGTCCAGCCCAGTGGTAGGGTCACGATTATTCTTATCGGCTCCCTGCCGTCAACTTCAGGGGGCACATTGGTAAACACGCGTCGCGAAGCGCCCTGAAGGTAATCACCGAGAGCTGCAGCTTCAAGCGGCCATATTCAGATTGCCGTGAGCCTCGGTTCACGAGCGCGCCGTTCGAAAATCTCTCTCCTTCCTGTTATTCAAAAGTTACAAATGTTGATAAGGTTGCGAATGATTGTCAATAAAACTTATAAAATTACGTCTTTATAACTCACGCATAGCTTTTTTATCGAACAAAATTCTGAAGCCCTTAGAGCAGAAAGTTTTTAAGCTAAAATTAAAGCACCTAAACCGCATTACCTCCTACGCGTCAAACTTGAAAAAATAGATATTTATTTGGGTAAAATTTGAACAGGAAAAATGGATAACATTAATATTTTGAAGCTATATATACAATAGAAAAAGAGAACAAATTTGAAAGCATGGCAATTAAAATAATTTTAAATTGAATTAAAATATTTCGAATAAAAGCAACCATATTTGATTAACATATTTATGAACGATAATGGTGAAACTTCTACCAAGGAGAAACACAGCAAGTGCGATATTTTCGATGCATGCTCTATTTAATCTAATTTTTAGGATATTACGATACTACTGCGGTAAAGTAGTTTTACCCTCGTGGGGACTTATGAACCTTGCTTCGCTCTGGCGATAACATCCCCACGAGGTTGAAATACTTTTACCCCCTAGTATCGTACGATATTGTGTGCCAGTGCATTTTTGCACGAGCGACGAGCGTGTGGTAAATCGAGGTTGACGCCACGGCGTGTCATAAATATTATTTTTTAAATTCATATTCGAATAAATACAAGCTGATTTCAAAATAATTGTATATTGTAGAATTTTGGACGCTGTTGGGATATGGTGAGTGAGGCTTAAATAAAAAAGAACAATGAGGATTGGTGTGATCGTCTTTTATTAAAGTGATTCTCTCGGAGGCGTCAACTCGACGTGTTCTCTCTAGGAGACTCGGCGACGAACTGGCGCGCGAGCGCGAGCGCTTCGGCGCAGCGAGCCCGCGCATGCACAGAAAACAGAGGAGGCCCAAGTGGCCATGCCTAATATCTAACACTCCCTCTCACTTGGGAGTCTCCTCATAAACTTGTTTTCTACTAATCCCAAGACTCTTCCTCAGCTGGGAAGTCTGAGCCGACAAACTCCTCAACCATGAAGTCCTCTGGTGGGTCTAAACATAAAGGAAAAACAAATTATTTCATATTCATAATTGGATATATTAAATTTACATGCAATTGAACAGGCAACGCTTTAGTAAAAATGTCAGCTAGTTGACATTGCGATTTAACCCATTCTATCTTAATATAATTCTTGTTAACGCATTCTTTGACATAATGCTCTTTTCTCTCTACCATATGTCTTAATCGGTTACCACCATTGATCTTGGCACATGATATGGCAGACATATTATCGCAGTACAAAATGATCGGATACAATTTATGTTCTAGCATAATCGATATCGAATTATGTAAGGACATGGCTTCTTGACATGCCTCGCTCATAGCTACGTACTCAGCCTGACATGTAGACAGTGCTACACTCTGCTGTTTATGCGTCCTCCATGCAACTGTGTTTCCAAACAGTCTTATAACGTATCCACAGGTTGTGAGCGAGTTTTTGCAGTCGGCTAGACTTGCATCGGAATAGACTATCAAACTATCATCTGTTCTATCGAGAATCAATTCATAATCACGTGTACCTTTCAAGTACTGGAATACTCGCTTCGCCATATTCCATTCGTTAACCGTAGGATTAACCTGATGTCTACTTAACACGTTAACTGCATAAGAGATATCGGGTCTCGTTGCATTCGCTAAATACAGGAGCGAACCTACTGCCTCTCTGTACAATCTATTTGGGATTTTCTCTTTAGAATAATCCTCTTCCTCCCTCTCTTTTCTATCACGACATAAAGCATCGCTTGGCTTCATTGGTGTGTTTACTGGTTTACAGTTTTCAAATCCAAATCTAATGAGCATTTTATCAATAAACTTGGCTTGACTCAATTTGATGACTTGCTTTTGCATGTCTCTTTCAAGTTTAAGTCCCAGAAACTCTTTCGGACTTCCTAAATCTTTGATTTTAAACTCTCTGCTCAGATTACTGCTTAATCTATTTAACAATGAATCGTGCGAGCTTGCTAGCAGTATGTCGTCTACATATAGCACTACAATGATTATATCTGCTCCACAATGTTTAATATATAGACACGGGTCTATGTCATTCAATTTAAAACCTAGTTTACTCATTACACTAGAGAATTTATCGTTCCATTTCTTTGGACTGATCTTTAAGCCGTAAAGTGACTTATTTAATTTCCATAGAAATCTTTTTCCGGTATCACTATCTATGGATACTCCCTCTGGAATTTCCATGTAGATGTCCTCTGATAAGTCGCCGTATAAGAATGCTGTCTCGACATCAAGCTGTCTGATTTTATAGTTAAACTTATTTGCAATCGAAAAGAAGGCTCTGATCAGTGACATTCTAGAGACCGGGGCATATGTCTCACGCAAGTCATAGACATTCTTGTCTTTAAACCCTCGGATAACTAGTCTCCCTTTAAATTTCGTTTGGCCCTGTTCATCTACTTTTCTCTTAAAAACCCATCTAGAGTCTATAATATTAGGTTTACAATCTCGCATAGATACTTTAGAACGCTCTACAACAGTATAGACTTGTTTCTCTTTAATTGCATTTAATTCGACATTAATAGCATCTATCCACAATTCTTTATCCGGTGAAGTTACCGCTTCTCGAAAAGTCTGAGGATCCCCTTGGATTCTCGCTAAAAGCGCATGATATCTAACATCACTATGCTCACGATCAAACTCTAAGTTCTGTGTTTCTGAATTTTCGCCTAAGAAAAACAAAGCATCAGGATTTTTCTTGGGTCTACCCCTTTTTCTTTTAATCTCTGGTACTACTTCAGTACTTTCGACCACTGGTTCTACTGATTCTAATTCTACTTTATCAAATTTATCTTTCTCTATCTCTGATTTAAATGTCAATTCAGACTCACTGACTTCTACATTTTCTTTCTGAAGATCTTTGAACGTTAGATTTTCTACAAATCTTACGTGCTTACAATCGTATAGTTTTCCCTCGTTAGGTACTAATATGGTATAACCTGTGCTAAGATATCCTACCAGAAATCCTAATTTTGCCTGCGGTGAAAATTTCGTCTCCGTATTGCGAGCGATTTTCATGTAGGCAGCACAACCAAAACGTTTGACTTGACTCACACACTCAGACTGACTCGGTAAGATTCTACTCAAAGGTGACTTCATGTCAATCGATTTATGCGGTGTACGATTATAAATGTACACAGCAGCCTTAACAGCGAGATCCCAATATGAATGTGATAAGCCTGAGTCCAACATCATTACCCTGACTTTATTCTCTAATGTCCGATTGAATCGCTCGGCAACACCGTTGTGTTGAGGTGTATCAGGACATGCTAATTGCCAATCAGCTCCGTACTTATCAAGTACATCTTTGGTAGCTTGGCATACAAATTCGGTTCCCCTGTCGCATCGCAAGTAACAAAACTTTTCGTCAGAACCTATCAGATTTCTCATGCTTTTGACAAATGATTCTAAGTGCTCCGGCACTTCTGTTTTGCTTTGCATTGGAAAGGCTAAAGCTGCTCTCGTGGCATCGTCTATCAAAACTAAGACAAACTTGAATTTATTCGGATGAGACACTGGGTTGATAGGCCCCATAGTGTCAGCACGAATAATCTGTAAAGGTTTAGTTGACCTATCTCTAATTTTACTAAACGAAAACTTGATACTATTAGCTTGCAGACAAGCTTTACAATTTTGTATCGAGGTATCTTTATTGATTTTGTCGAAATCCATTAATTTGTTATATTCTTTAGCCATAGCCAGCAAGTATTGCTTAGACACATGACCTAATCTAATGTGCCATAGCATGGCTTCTGATATTTCTACATCAGCTGTTTGGTCAGCTTCAGGTGTGACAAACGCCTCGTCTACATCGGTATCTATACGATGAGTTTTTCTATTTTTTGAAGTATTTAAAAATTCTACATTTGGTTCTCTACTCTCACTAGTTTCTTCTAAGCTTGAGTTTAATTTTTCACTTTTATTATCTGACTGATCTAAAGTCCTTTTACTCCTAGTATTGTACAATCCCTTCGCATTTTTAGGCTGCTCTTTATTTTTGTCAACTACTAATTTGATCGTCCAGAAGGGTTTGTTGTAACTACCAGTTAAGATATTTTTATTCAAATCAGGATCATAGATATTGATCTCCTTATTATTCAAATAGACTTCAAGTCCTAGATCTACAAACCTCCTGAGCGATAACAAATTATACGACAAATCCTTTGAATACAGTATATTATTTAAATTAAATGTTTCATTATTTTCCGTGAGAATATCAGTGGCTCCGGTGCCATCTGTTTTAAAGGTACTGTCCTTGTTCGCGCAATCGATTTTCGAAACAGCCTGGTCATCATAATTGCAAAAATAGATTTTTGACTTACTCATGTGCTCGGTAGCACCTGAGTCCGCAATGAATTCCAATATCATGCTTTTACCTTCATAGTTTTCCGCAATTGCCTGGAGCGATGTGCTAGGCACTGACTGCTGGGACTGAGGTCTGGAGCCTCCTCTAGGTAGGCCTCCACGGCCTCTCCCTCTGCCTCGATTAGCAGTTCCTCTCGCAGCTCCTCTAGCGGGTGTTGTGTACGTCGGTTTCGGCGCTGCAGTAGACCTGCCACCCTGGTTGCCTCTATGGCCCGCTCTGTCCTGGCGGTTGATCCATCGGCCTCTCTTGGCTGGTGCAGCATAGCCCGTGCTACTGAAAGCAGTTTGATGGTCCTCAATCTTCCTCTTTCGACACTCATGTGCCAGATGCGTGCCCAGCTTTTGGCAATTGTAACAAATCCTTTTGCCAGGATGAGGGCACTGGACTTGCAGGTGTCCCTCCATGCCACATCCGCGACATATTTGTCGTCCTCTGTTGGGATTGGCCTTCAAGAAAGCCTTAGCTGGTGGTGGAGCGAAGTCCCGTTGCGGCTTCGTTGATTCCACCTGTAAAAGATAATTTTTCAGTTTTTCGCATGACATTTCCCTAGACGTTGTCTCCTTGATCAAACAGTCAGCTGTTGTGATCTCAGGCACAGCTTCTACTACTGCCTGTACGAAATAATCATGCTTTTCTTTCTCTGACAATTTACCAGCATCTGGGATGTTTTCAAACGCTCTGACCTTCTCCTGGAACCTATCATAGAAACTGGAGGCATTTTCTTTACTAGGTAAGTACTTTATCGTTAAAAGTTCCTTTCTAGCAGAAATACTGGTTGTTCTAGACTCGTATCTCTTTACTTCTTTCAATTTATTTAATATTTCTTTAGGTTCAGTCAAGTCTACTATTTTATTGTAATAGATCGTTTCTATACGATTGATCAGGATGTCACGCACCTTGAATTTATCCTCTGATCTTTTTACTTCGTCAAAAGTTATGCTCATGGCTGTTGCATCGTCTATTACATAATACAGCTTTTTGATTCTAAGTTCTGACTTAAAATAGTCCTCAAACATTTCGAATTTTGAGTCTAGCGTTAATTTGTAATTTCTAGTAACTTGACTATCACTGCTACTCAATTCGATTTTTAATTGATCTGATAGGTTCAGAATACTACTGTCTCTAGAGTTTCGATTTTTCTCTTTCTCTTTTTCTATTAGAATTGTATTCACTCTACTTTCTATGACTTCATTGAGAAAGTTAAGAGGGATATTATTCGCTGGTACAGAATTAGTTAAATCGTTCTGTCTTACCTGGTCGTGAAGTAAATCAGACCTTCTCGGTGGTTCGTTCAAGAACTCGTTTCTCCTCGAGAGGGCTGCCTGGCTCAACTGCTGTCCAAACATGGGTATTTCCTTAGGACTCACGTCCTGGTTGCTGATGGAAGGTGAAGACCTTCCATCCTGCTCCGTATCCTCTAGGATCTCTCCATCTTCAGTCGGTGGCCCCAGCTGTTCGCGCTGTTGAGCACCCTTTCTCATGTCGCTCATGTCTATGTCCATGTCTATGAGATTCAGAGTTCCTCTATGGATCTTAGGTACAAATGGCGTGGAAGCCCCTTGTGGCATGTCCTCAACCTTTTTGATCAAGGGCTTTGACTTCCGTATGAAGTCTTTGTTGGCGTCTGCTGGGGTCCTGTCATCTACGACATTAGCCGATCTCGTCTGGAGCAGTGCCGGGGCAGCCTTGACGGTCTCTCTGACGCGAAGCTGAACTGCGGCCAGAGGCGAAGCCGCCTGTGGTTCCGCCACGGGACGAAGGTCTGATGTACCTGCGAATGCTCTTGTCGGCGTGGATGGTCCCAGCAGTGACCTGGTGTTAGAGCCTGGAAGGGTTAATCCTTTAACCAGCATTTCTATGCCAGCCAAAAACATTTTGTTTTGATCTTCCAGGATCCCCATCACTTCTCTCCTGGTGATGTTCTGCGGCGAGTAGATCAGGGAGAGCTTGAAAAGTTTCTCCTCTACTGGCCAAACTCGATCTATGAGGGATCTCTCCTCTGGACTGAGAAACTCGTCGAATCTGCGAATCTGGAATTCTGTGCGTACAAAGTACAGAGTCCTGTCTGCTTTGCGCATGAGAGTGATACTCTCTTTATGATAGAAGTCGCCCGGGGCCTCGTTGGTCTCGGACCTCGTCCACTCCCTCAAGATAACACGACGAAAGTCGTCAGTGTCTGCACCTGTTGAATCGAATTGGCATATAAGTATTTATTTATACACAATATAATATCTGATATATTTGTATTTTTAATGTTGTAAAATTAGTAAACGGATTATTTAATTTTTACGTATCGGTCTCTGATTATCGAATTTTCCCTTTCCCTCGGGAGCGACTCTAATCGCGACTTTCTATTTCCTATCGATAGGAGCGAATCTATTCGCAGACTCTAGTCAGTCCCTTTTTCACTAGGGTGCGACTTCAATCGCAATCAAGTATTTTTGTAAGATATTGCCGGTTCTTTAGCGAAAATTGTATTTCATATCTTACCCTCTAGCGACTCTTGTCTATCTATAAATCTATCTTATTACTGTGTTGACTTAATTGATTTTATTTTTTTTAAAAATAACAGCTTGCTTAGGACGTTTAAGCGAAAGCTGGTTACGCATTATGTGGGGCCCTCACAAATGCGATTTGAATGAACTGCAGTCCGTATTGGGGTGCAACACAGGTTTATAAATACTTTTAATTAAATATGCTGATTCAACGGTGTCTAACTTTTTAATCTGTCTATTGATTTTATTAATTAGAACGATCACGGTTCAATTAATATACGCCGCGCGCAAAACAGTTAACTTATAATGCGTCTACGTGTGAATATTCGAATTTCTACATAAAGTAGGCGGGACTGCAGCGAGCGCGAGCGTAAGCTTGCGCGCACACTGCCGCAGCACACCACTACGCGCGCACGAAAAGGAGATTTCCCCGCTCTCCTCCGCACCTCGGTAAACGCAAAGCGGCCGAGAGAGAGAAAGAGCCAGTCGACAGTGCCGCCACTCGAGCCGCCATTAATTCCGGCCTCGCTTGACGGAGAGGCTTTCGGCCGGCTGATGTTGCCTGCCCTGCTTGTAGCATGCGCGCGCGCTCTATGCAACTAGTGGTTGTCGAGAGAAGGACAGCCTATCAAGAAAACGCCGCTTCGGCGGCCATGTTAGCCTCGTGCTTTTACCGCCCCTCTTTTTCTAGGTCCCTTGTCAGGTTTCTCGGAATTCTCAAATTTCTGGCGCGTTTCTTTCGCGATTTTTCTTGTTCTAACTGGTTTTAGACCGGATTTTTCTCGCGATTGCCGGATTGAACTCTAATTTTCTGGATTTTTCGTTTTTGATTTTTACGTTATATTAATCGGGATTTTCAATTTTACTTTTCTAATTTTTCTAGTCAATTTTATTGCTATCAAAACCCGATTTTACGTTTTTCTAATCACTTTTCGACCGGTTTTTTCGCGTTTTTATGTAATTTTTCACTTAGATAAATTATGAATTACTTACTCGTGGACGAGTCTACTTTGACGATTCTCTGCATCGCTGCTTAACCCTTTTAGCTTCCTCTCGGGATGCGTCGTTGTCGTGGGGATGACAAAGAGTGCGGGCAGTCGTAAATACTGCCCTTGAGTCCTTTGCTGCTGCTCTTTGTCACTTTTCGTGGAACACCGGTGTTCTCTCTGAACGGCCTCACTTACACTTTTCGCGGCTCTCGGCGCTAAAACACGACACTTTTCCGCAGAAATCCTCACGCCGTGGAAGCGTGGCTCACTCGGCCCGTAACCTGTTGGGATATGGTGAGTGAGGCTTAAATAAAAAAGAACAATGAGGATTGGTGTGATCGTCTTTTATTAAAGTGAT
>UCOJ01002622.1:0-10473 GCA_900474305.1 Cecidostiba fungosa
AATATATTCTGTGTTAATCATTGATAGTTTTCTTAAAAATATTAAAAAAATTTTTAGCGGGCAAAAACAATTAAAAAATGCCCGCTGGTCGTCGTAACGGGTGTTTTCAATTTTTTTTTGCCCGCTGGTTTGAAAAAAAATACGAAAATCGTGCTTGTGTTACAAAAAAATGTTAACAGGCTCAGTGCTATTTATCATTAAGTATTTTCGTTATGTAATCTAAATTTATATTTATAAAAAATTTTAATTTTTTTTAGTAGATTTACATTGAGCTAAGGTATTATGCTAAACGAAACATGTTCATTGTCCAATAGCACAGAACCTGTTAAGATAATCGATGATAAAAATGTGACTAACGCAGCCGCCGACCGCAAGCAAGCAAGCGGCGCTCTTGGCGATATCGAAACGGAAAAAGAACGCCGAAGGCGCCCTCTATAGTCGAATTGACAAAGGCATATAATGAATGACGACGACATATATAGACGATTGAAGAAGAAGGGAAATGGAGCAACAAATATATAAAGGGCAGGACCATGAATTTCAAAGATTAGTCAGCCGTATAGACAAATTTATGATAGCTAGATGTCCCTAATCCGTGATAAGAGTGAAAAAAAAATTAAATATGTAAATAAATTGTTCATTACAAGAAATGATAAACTTACCATGATTGTTAAGTTAAAAAATAATCTCCTTGGTAAACTCAAGACATATCACCAACGATAAAGCTATAGCCTGAACTCTGTAATGAAAGAGCAAAAAAATACGTTCCAAGTTTACATAATAGAAGCAACTGCGTGGCGATCGACGCCATTTTCTCTTAGCGGTGGCAGCAGCACGATTGCATGATCCTCTATATCCTCCAAATTCTTATATATCTTATATTATACGTTGTATTGTCTTGTCAATTATTCAAACGTACTGCCTGGTGTTTTGCTAAATGCGACAAATCTTCAGACAGCAAAAAAATACGATAGCTACGTCGTATATAGCAGAGCAAGAGCTAATCCTTGGCAGAGACAACGAGTCTTTATCGATCCATACGGAAAGAGCTAGCGCGCTGCGACAGTTGTGCTGCTTGTTTATTGAAAAAAGTAATTGAACTTTCGACAAATAATTGTTATACAGCGGCGCTATAGATTCGTGCGCTCGACAAAACGTGGGATAAAATGAGATTATAATAATATACAAGCTTTCGTAAATGTATAAAATATATGGGTGTGTGTGTGCGAAAGAGAGAGATAGAGAGAGACAGTGGTAGTAGCAGCAGCTGCAACAGCGTTGACTCGATCGAGACGGCCGACTGACGCTAAGCGACACGCTTTCCGCTTTTCGTTCGCACGACTCATGCTCCGAACTGCGCAACACGCCTCGCCCCGTTGGCCAATGGAAGCTTGTAGGGGCCACCACTCGCGCAGCGCACGAGTGCATGCATATGTCGCTTGCGACTTGCGGGAAACTACGATTTTTCCGTTTTTGAATAAGTACAATCAGGGAGATGACTTATTAATTAATATACTTATTGCATTAGGACAACGATTAGGACTATTGATCAGAAGATTCTAAATTCTAACCTCACCTTTTTATTTTTTCATAAACTTGAAAAATTTGTTATTTTATCATTGTTGTGTATGAATAAAGATTGTAAGTATGTAGTGTGTATTTTGTGAATTATTTTAGTTCATCAGTATATGTGAGCCATAGTCTTTCAGTAGGTGAAGTCTAAAAATGTTGTTATGCGATGCTATATATGCATTGTATTGAAGTTATATAGATATTATACACATAGAAACCTGAATTATGAATACATTAATATAATTGTTGAATTATTTTAAAAATTATTACTGTGATAGTTTTTACCTGACTGGCTCTGATGAATCTGGCACTTCATAATCTATACACATTTTCATATGTAACAACCAATATTTCTTAGAAGGATTGTTACAAAGGACCTATTAGCCGTAGTGAGTTTACTATCTGGATTCCAGTGCATTTTTGTATGAATAAACTCGTCATTACTTGATCTTTTCTCTCCATGCATTTATAACAATTTTCACTATTGAGAGTCAGCGAGGAAACCAACTTTTATACAGGCCTGATATTTGGCCAGTACATTTCTTTTGCAATAGTGAAATAATATTTGACGTATAATTCTTTTTATGCGGTGTACTTTTAATATCCACATACACCTATTTCATTATTGCAAAAGAAATGTACTGGCAAAATATCAGGCCTGTACACAAGTTGGTTTTCAAATGAGAAAAAAAAACAATAATTACAAAAGAGATAGCGTGTTTAAAGATTTCCTCGCTGATTCTCAAAAGTTAAAATTGTTATAAATGCATTGAGAGAAGAGTAATGACGAGTTTCTTCATACAAAAATACAATAGAATACAGATATTAAACTCACTACGGCTAATAGGTCCTTTGTAACAATCCTTCTAAGAAATATTGATTGTTACATATGAAAATGTGTATAGATTATGATGTGCCAGTTTCATCAGAGCCAGTTAGGTAAAAACTATCACAGTAATAATTTCTAAAATAATTTAACAATTATATGTATGTATTCATAATTCAGGTTTCTATGTGTATAATATCTATATAGCTTCAATATAATGCATATATAGCATGGCATAACAACATTTTTGGACTTCACCTATTGAAAGACTATGGCTCACATATAGTGGTGAACTAAAATAATTCACAAAATACACTTCACTGGCCTTGTCATAGACTACCTTAAAAACGTACACACTACATACTTACAATATTTATTCATACACAACAATGATAAAATAACAAAATTTTCAAGATTATGAAAAAATAAAAAAGTGAGATTAGAATTTAGAATTTCCTGATCAATAGTCCTAATGCAATATATTAATTAATAAGTCATCTCCCTGATTGTACTATTCAAAAACGGAAAAAGTTTCCCGCAAGTCGCATGCGACATGTGCCTCCACTCGCGCGCTGCGCGAGTGGTGGCCTCTATACAAGCTTTCGTAAATGGCAGCTTGCAGCGCAGCGATCTACCCAGCCACACCACCCCTGATCCGCCTTCGCAATCCCCTCTCCGTCTAACGCAACGTCAGCAAGCTATTTATAGCTTTCTCCGTCTGTCTCTATCGCTCTTTCTCTCTCTAGTCTCTGTCTCACTTGTTCTTTTTCAATGAAAATGAAATCTACTTATTTTTATCGCGCACTTGGAAACTCGAAAAAAAAAAACCGAAATTTTAATTTCGTCGAATATAGAGGATGATGCCTGCCTGCGCTGCGAGCCCCTTTTTTTCTCAAAAAAGAGAGATTTAAAACTGCAATATATCCACTCACATTTTTGCTATATATACGAGATTTTCTCTCATCGATATCTCTCCTTATTTACGAAAATAATTGTGGTCACAAAGGTAAACAAGGTGTGGTAAATATGCGAATAAAATGATGCGATGATGGCAGCCGTTTAATAAGTAGGACGTCAGAGAGCGAGAGGCATATGTGTGAAAATGGCGGCTCCAGCAACGACGACGAAGGCCCCTCGCGCTAAAACTGCATCTGCATCAGCCGCGGAATTTCCCTCTTCTCCTCGGACTGCTGATACTGCTGATCCACGTCATCTTCCTATCGTTATATATAGCTACAGAATTGCGATTTACCCCGATTGACAGAAACAATTCGAGAATAAGAAGTAGGTAGTAGGCCACGCTCTCTGCTGCAACACCAGACAAAAGCCAGAATGTAAATTTTCCACGGTTATATATACTTGTATGATCTTTTGGAGAGCTGCTGAATATAAATATGTACACACAACTATCTCGCGGATTATTAATCTCAGAAAAATATCAGTCCATCTCACCTAAGTGCGTAAACCAAGAGTCGTCAGCGAGCCGCAAAAATTTCGAGCAAATTTTTCGAGGCTTTTCTCTAGAAACGCGAATTGTGTGGCGAAGCGCGCGCGCGAGAACGGAAGTACGGCCTTGCCTCGCCTTTATGGCCTCAGTTGTTCGTCTGTCCGTTCTATACTTCTATACACGGCAGCACCGCGGCAGTTAATTTTATTTTCTGTTTGCGCAGTTGCTACGTACTAATACACTGACTACACGTGTATACGACCGTTTCGCGACCAACAGTGGCGCCACCGGCGCTCGAAATTCATGGAAATTCCCGGATTTGTACATATTTAGTCTCTCTTTATATTCCCCGTATAAATAGATTTAAAAAAATAAAATCTTGTCGATGTAGTTATTCGCTTTTTTTCTTCGAATCTGCTGCCGAACATTGTTATAATATGTTAAAAAGATTGAGAGGCTCAACTTGACTAATGTCGTATACCGCCAAATACGAAACAATGAAGTAGTTTTTAAATGCTCTTGGTATACGCTTTATTGAGTCTAACCAGCGCTATACATGTTGAACAAATATATGAAATGCCAATTTGGTCAATTTATAAATCGCAGTGAATATAAATTGAGATATGTCCGTGCGTTGATGAAGAGCTCTTCTCTTTAGAGGTGTATTTATAGTATACTGTTGTTGAGTGCATGATGCAGTTTCATTACTGTATTATATATCTAATGCAAGATGTTATTTTTGGTGATAATATACAATATATTAATAATACTTACGCTTCTTTGTATCTATTTTTGAGAATTTCTTATGTTTAAATTTCGCGCCGAAACCCCATATTGCCCCTTCTTTTTCAATCTCTCATGATGCAGAATGAAGTCTGATATTAGCTAATATATATATATAGACACAGGTGAATTGTATATCTACAGCTATTTTACCGGCAAAACTGTGCTATTGAAATTCTTTTGCATTCGTGTATATACTTAATGTCAAAATGAGATAGTACATAGACAGACTTATTATAGTCTCGATTAAATAGTTTATTGTATAAAATGTCCTTTTTTATTTTGATTTTTTGTTTTGTGCTACAGACTTTTTTTCATAACGCTTTTACTCAAACTCATCCAAAAAGCAGTGATGTTGATGCCAAACAAACAATTGTTTGGGGTCCAGGCTTGAGTCCGGAGAATATTACTTTGAGAGCCAGATATATTTTTCTGCAACTTGTCGACAAGGATGGCAACAAGTATATATGCCATTTAATAATGGCACTTTTGATTTATTTTTTTGTATAATTATATTTTGTAACTATTATACCATTAGTATTACAGAGTCTCTAGGAAAAGATATAGTTTCATCTCAAATAAAAGGTGAAACTATTCATGGCACACCTTGCCATATCTGGACCCAAATTTTTGATTGCAAGGATGGTAGCTTCATTGTACGTTATTCAACTTACAATACTTGTTTTCGTTTGCATATTACTCTCAGAGTAAATGATCAAAAACTACCTATAAAACATTCTGATTTCACAGGTAAACTAGTTTTCACTGATTAAAAATCATTGTATTGTATCTTATCAAAATATCTGAGAACAATGTGTCTTTATTAAAATCAGGGCCAATATATGAAGAGGAATGTAACTGTCCAAATCCATCAATAGAAGCATGGCTTTATCAAAACAACTGCCGTCAGAATTATAGCCAAATTTTCCAAGATCTTGAATTATTTCCTACAGTAAATTTTGATAATCTACGAAATAAAATTATCGATAGATACAATCAGCCAAACAGTGTCAGCATTTGTCACTATATCATCAAATTAAACAAAGTATGTCTTAAATCTTTTTTTCAATTTAAAAAAAATATCTCGTGGAATGATTTATTTTTTAGATATATAGGTATTGTTATGGAAAACATGTTGGCTTTCAAATATTCAGTGATAAAATCTTGTTATCATTAACAAGAAAGATAAATTTACCAGATGTTGAATTCTTCATGAATTTAGGAGACTGGCCACTTGCTCCTAAAAATAAAGAAATTTATCCAATTTTTTCTTGGTGTGGTTCAGATGATACTTATGATATTGTTCTTCCTACATATGATATTGCTCAGTCATCTATGGAAGCAATGGGAGGGTATGGTGCTATTATATCCTCATTTTAATTAATGCTTGATATTCAAAACTAACATCATGATCTTCTAGAATAATGCTGGACATGCTATCTGTTCAAGGAAGTACAGCAGATCCATGGGACAAAAAAATTGAAAAAATGTTTTGGAGGGGAAGAGATGCACGAAGAGAGAGACTGGATCTAATAGATATAGCAAGAAAACATCCTGATCTTTTTAATGCATCCATAACAAACTTTTTCTTCTTTAGAGATGAAATCGAAAAATATGGTCCTGAACAGAAACATGTATCATTTTTTGATTTTTTTAAGGTATTCAAGAGAATAGAATCGTTATTATTTATAAATACTCAACATTTTATTTACAAAAAAAAAAAAATACATTTTAGTACAAATATCAACTCAACATTGATGGAGTGGTAGCTGCTTACAGATTTCCTTATTTACTTGCCGGTGATTCTGTAGTCTTTAAACAAGATTCAAAATACTATGAATTTTTTTATAAAGATCTTGAAGCTGGCAAGCACTTTATACCTGTTAAACGTGATTTATCAGATTTGGTGGAGAAACTTAATTGGGCCATAGAAAATGATCATGAAGTTTATAAAATAAGCAGAGAAGCAAGACAATATGCAAGAGATAATTTGATGCCACAAGATATATTTTGTTACCATGCAAATTTAATTAATGTAAGAACATTTACTTTTATATTTAATATAAGTATTTAAAGATAGATTTATTTAAATAAAGGTAAATTTTATACATTTTTCAGCAATGGAGCAAACGTATAAAAAGTAAAGTTCAAGTATTGCCCAAAATGGAAGAAGTTTCACAACAAAAACATAAATGTGAGTGTGCCAATAGTGTAAAAGATAGTAAAGACGAGCTTTAAAATTCATGTTGAAAAATATATTTTTAAACTAGTTTTAAGTAAGAGTATACTAAAAAATTATAAATGATATTTATTACAACTTAAACACTATTTTTAAAATTAACTTAAAAATGACATTTCTTCTGTTGCACAATAATGTGTAATTCCTCGCATTTAACACAAAATGATATCTTGGGTGATTAAATGCTATTCTATACTTCAAGCAGTTTTAAATTGATTTTTTTTTATTCAAAGCAAATATACTTCTTCAAAGTAAGAAAGAAACAACTGCTTATAGTCAATTATATATTAAACACATGTACACTGTTGTTTCTACCCATTTAGAAAGTTACAGAGTCGAATTACATTAGGAATAATTATAAAATTCATTCCCATTAACTTTATTTTACAATATCATTCATTATTTATCCTATGTACTTTTATTATATAATAATGTATAAAAAAACGAGATTTACTAAAATATATTTGTATTGATTCAATATTTTAATAAATGTACAGATTATTTCGTTTCGGTGAATTATGATTTTTCAAATTCTAGATGAAATTGAAATTTAATCATAAGCGAGATTGATAGTAAATAAAAATTTCTAAATATGTAATGAAAAATTCAATGTCATTAGGAACCTGGCATTCAAACTGTATTTTAAAATAAATAAGTTACCAGATAAGCCATACAATTTCTTATTGAAAGAAATTGGATTTTGGTTCGATGATTAATTGTGTAAATAGAATGTTTTCTCTCTCTTTCATTGAGGTGGTGGTTGATAACCGTAGCCTGCATACTGATTAGGTGGAGGACCTTGAGGACCTGGAGGTGGTGGCATATGTCCTGCTGGTGGCCTTGGTGGATATTGCCCATATCCCTGTCCAGCAGGTGGTGGGGGATAATTCTGAGGTGGATATTGTGGGTGCCCATAATGCTGACCTGGTTGAGGAGGATGAGGTGGGTAAACTTGTGGCTGTCCACCTGGTCCTGGTGGCACATATGTTTGGGCTGCTGTTGGATGAGATTGTTGTGGCGGTGGTGGTCCATAAGTATTTGGAGGTTGAGGTTGTGACTGAGGAGGACCTCCAGGGCCTTGTGGTGGGCCAGTGGGTGGTTGAAAACCTGTTGGTGCAGGACTAGGGGACTGCTGTTGCTGCTGTTGTTGTTGCTGCTGCTGTTGTTGTTGTGGTTGCTGTGGTGGTTGTGGTTGCTGTTGCTGAGACTGAGGTGGAGTTTGTGAAGGAGGAGCTTGTTGAGGAGACTGGTGTGGAGATGGATGTGGTGACTGATGTGGAGGTGGAGCTTGATGTGGATGGGGTGGATGAGTTGGTGGCTGTTGATGTGGTGGATGAGGCGTCGATTGCTGATGAGAAGGATGTGACGATGGAAGAGGTGACTGGTGTGGTGATGGATGAGGTGGTTGATGAGATGAAGGTGGTGGTGGTGCTGCTGGATGTGGTGGTTGGTGAGATGCATGAACAGGATTACCCCAGTTTGGAGGTTGTGGTGGCTGAGAATAATTTCCTTGTTGAGATGATGGGGGAGGCGCACTATTTGGAGTAATAGTTTGTGTAGCAGCAGATGGTGTACTCGCAGGTTGATTATTTTGAGCATAGCTATTAACACCACTAGCTGGTGTTGCACTGAATGGTGGTGCTCCAGAAGAGGTAGGGCCATATTGCGTTGGTCCACTACCAGGGCCTGGACTTGGTTGGTTCCCATAAGCTTGTTGAGGAGGTCCTGGCTGAGGTGGTTGAGGTCCAGGAGGTTGTGGCGGTTGGGGATTCGATGCTGCAGGAGGGTATTGCTGTTGTGGTGGTACATTGTTTGGATAACCTTGCGAGGATGGTGGATAATTTCCAGACTGAGAATTTGGATTATATGCATTTTGAGGAGGTGGAACTTGTGAAGGTGGCTGCTGATAATTTGGTTGTGGACTTGGACTTCCATACTGTCCAGGTGGTTGCTGCTGCTGTTGCTGCTGTTGTGCAGTGGGTGGGAAATTTTGCTGAGTAGCATTAGATGGAGGGTAGCCTTGCTGATTAGGCGGTGGAGGTCCATATCCTGCAGGAGGCTGATTGGCATTGGGTGGAGGATAGCCCCCAGGCTGAGGACCATAGTTACTCACTGTTGTTGGAGGTGGTCCATAATTAGGTTGATTTGGGGTGGGATAGCCTTGCGGTTGAGGTGCATTTGGTGGACCATATTGATTTGGTTGACCTGGCCCATAACTGTTACCTTGAGGTCCTTGATAATTTCCTTGAGGACCTTGATTACCATATGGTGGATGATAACCTTGTTGAGGAGTTTGTTGTGGTGGATAACCCTGTTGGTTACCCCTGTATTGCTGTGGAGCAGGTCCTGTAGGAGGTCCTGACAAAAAATAAAATTTCATTCAGGTAAGCTTAACCATAAAAGGCTTCTTGAGAAATCTGAACAATAGGCTTACGATTGATGCCTGGACCTTGACCAGGTATTACAGGTCCTCTGTAACCAGCTTGTGGCATAGGTTGCCCTTGATTAAAGCCAGCCATAGGCAATGGTTGCTGTGAATTAGGAGGTATTTCACCACCAGGTCCTGGCGGAGCTGGAACATTAGGAGGTCCTTGGGGTGCCATCATAGCGTTATGCTGAGGTCCATTAGCTATGGCTTGTGGTGCCTAAAATAAGAAATATGTAATTTAATACAAGCTAACATAAAATTGAACAAACATGATTGAAAATTAAAAAACTCACTGGAAGCAGAGCTTGAATATTTTGATTTGCATCTGCAATAGATGCTAAGTACACCAAGTTTCTGTGAAGCATCTGCTGATATCTGAAACAGGATTGTCGATGCATGAGAAAGCATGAAAGAAATATATGTATGAAAAAAGTAAAATGAAAACAAGTGTTCTACTAACTGAATGCATTCCTGAGATTTTCCCTTATTTTGGAAATCCTGTATAGTTTGTATAAGATGACTATTTTCATCCAGCATCTAAGAACAAGGATAAACATAAAGAATTGTTAGAACTCAATCAATTGTTTGAAGGTTAGAAACGCAGCCTGTTGTTTTCAAGAAAATATTCAAATCTTGACACGTACTTTTTGTATTTGAGCAGGTGTCGGAGGTGGTCTACCTCGTTGAGCGTACGTGACAGACATTTCCGAAGAGCCAAAGTATGAAACACAGCAACAACACTAATACACGAATTACACTAATGCAAAAAGCTCAACTGCGGAGTGAGCTGGACTTGATCGCTTGATAGGGAATCGTCAATCGGCGACATTTAACTTCGCCAAAATCGTCAATGAAGTCACTTACGATTCATTGCTCATCGAGTCTGTCAAATATAATTATATTACAATTCCGTAAAAATGTCTGTTATAATTCTGAAAATCCCGTGTAGGTTTACGTTGTGTAGCGACGGCGGCGGCGGCGGCTTTCATATAGCTTTTTATGCTCATCGTCCGCGTATTCGCAAAGCGGCTTGGGGAAGAGCGTCGGAGCAGCAATTTTCGTGCGGCACTTTTCGTGGCTTTTACGAATGCACAGCTGGACTAAGGATCCTTGAGTAAAGGATCGGCGGACAAATCCGCAAATTGGATTGGTGGAACGCCAATGGCGGACGCAAGAAG
>UCOJ01002623.1:0-10392 GCA_900474305.1 Cecidostiba fungosa
GTTCGGAGTATGGGAGTCGACTGAACAATTACGCCACTTTCTGGATTATTTATACGATTTGTAGCGCATACGCAAAGTCTCAGTGGGTATTCAGACAATTACCTTTGTTGCTCAGCTGACTCCAGTGCTTCCAAATGCAGTGATCGCCATTCAAGTGGAAAACATTGATAATCAAATATTAACGCAAAAGGGAGGTCCGTGGGTGCAAGACGGAGGTCCGTGTGCATAAGACGGAGATCCGTGGGTACAAGATGGAGGTCCGTGTGCATAAGATGGAGGTCCCTCACTCGGATATTGACCTACCTAGTTCGGAGTATGGGAGTAGACTGAACAATTACGCCACTTTCTGGATTCTTTATACTATTTGTGGCGCATACGCAGAGTCTCAGTGGGTATTTAGACAAATACCTTTGTTGCTCAGCTGACTCCAGTGCTTCCAAATGCAGTGATCGCCATTCAAGTGTAAAACTTCGATAATCCTCTATCCTATTAAGGAGCTTTATTCAGTCAGTTCACTTCTTTCTCCAATAGTAAAATGCAGACTTTTTTTCAGTGATTTTTACCTCATTTTCAAAATTACTAAGCCTGAATACATCGTGTCGTACAGTATGGCGTAACTTTCACCGAGCGAGCGGTAGCGAGCGAGGTATTCTGGCTAGTATTACATTATTTATGATTTCTAGGGGCTGAATTGACGAGACCAGGACTATATTCCTGAAGTCAGTACTGCGTCGGCTAGAGAGCACTTTTTTTTCCCGCCAAACAGTCAACAGGTAAGCATTATTCGTTTTTTAATTACTTATTTATTCAAATGTTACATTATTTATCATTTCTAGGGGCTGAATCAAGGATACCAGGTCTATACAGCCGAAGCCGGGCGTGTGTAGGCTGGAGAGCATGTTTTTCTCAAACTAACAAAAGGTGAGCATTCTTTTTTCAGTACTTATTTTCATTATTCATGCACTATATTATGTATCGTTTGTAGGTGGAGAGTAAACAAGAGGAAAAGGAGTGTTGGATTGAAACTGGAATTGAAAGTGAGATAGCTGGCCGGCTCCTTTTTTCTTCCATCAATATATTTAAATTATCTATTGTATTCGCTAAATGAAAAGGAGATCATAGAAAAATATTTAGTGAAATGTCATCAAGAAATTAGTATATTATTATAAATTATTGAAACAATTTAAGCGCTGTTGGTTCTCACTCTGACATAAAATATTCCACTAATTTTAATATTTGGTAATGTATTCAGAAAATTCTTATTTTTTGCTAAATCGTTTCTTTCTGCCCACTTGTTATTGGTATGAAAAAGTGCGATATAATGGCCCATTCCTCTTTCGTTAAAAGGTCGTTGATACTGTACTACTCCTCATAAAATAATGGTGTCATTTTTTACTATTATTTTCGTTGGAATTGCTTTCAAATTGGTTGTTACTTCTTCGGCATTAATATTAATTTCATTCGCATAGGTAGATTTTGTGTAGGCTTCATCCGTGTCAATCCACAAGTAAGGCCCAACTCTATTCTGGCATAACAAATTTTGTTCTTGACAGGAGTGACAATGAAAAGTTTTGTCTTGGAAATACGTATTCAATTCTTGTTCCAAATTGTTATAATTACGTTGCCAAACTATTTTCAAATTAGGTAATGGAATTGTTTCCAATTTTGTTTCATAGTTAATACCACATAAAGTGCAACTTTTCATTTCTGTAGAGCATTCGCATGAACCTATTAACAGTGAAAATAATCTGCTAATGTTAACTTGCAATTTATAATATTACTGTTTTCAATTTTAAAATATTTATATAATAAATGTGCTCGGTTTGTGCATAATAAATTATTAACTCCTGAGATTGAATATTCTATTATAGCGCTTGCATAGCATAAGTATTTCTTAGCTTTTGCTTCATCTCTATTTTCCATAATAAATGTTGGAAATGTTCACTATGACAACATGCACTACTGAGAATTTCTGTGATCGTATGAAAAGCACAAGTATTGAAAAATTGCACTTTATTTTTATTAACTGATTTTTCTCGTTGCTTATTACCATTCTGGATGTTGCCCTTTCCTTTTGCTCCAGTTCAACCATCTGCCTGTTGCAATCGTAGGAGGATTTCTTCATCTGGTCAAACATAAAAGCCTCACACCTTCTTATTGGCCTACATACAGATCATTGTCAAACTGAGTAACGTCAAGTCCATTTGTGTCAGTAATAGCATCGATGCTTTTCTTATTATCTTTTATTTCATTTTTTTCTCTTTCAAATCTAGTAATTAATTCTTCAAATGTTTCTTCGTATTCAATTTTGCAGTATTTGTTTTTCCATCGTTCAACTTCAAATAAGTGTTTAGAATTATTATCATTGTATTTGAATTTAAATTTAAGAATTCCTTCCTTTTTCTAAATTATTTAACTCTGCTCGAGCCAACTTTATATCAGCATGAATATTTCTTACAGTTTCAACAAAAAACTTATCGATTCTCATTATAACTGATAAAGAATTTTTGAGTTCTCCAAAGTAAGCTTCAGATCGAGCAGAGGAAGCTACATCATGATCGTTCTCAAAGTAGCTTTGCATTACATTTGACCAACACACGAATTCCTTGCATATATTACCAAATCTTATACCAAAATCTGGGAGGTAATAATCGTTATCTTGTACTCCAACGTATGAATCATTTTCAGCTGATTTCATTGTTTTTTGAATATTTTCTATAAAAAAGGCAGTAAGCGTTGTGTTATCAAAATTTTCCTCTTCGAAAGTTTGCAAAGTAGTTCAATTTTTTCTTGTTTATCTTCTTTTGTGAAATTTTCATCAAAACTAAATTTTGTATCCGTGCTATTATGTACTTCATGACTTTTTCACACTTCTCGTGGTAAAATTGACTGTACACAACTACAAAAACATGTTTTAAAAATTCCACAAAAAGTTCAAAATATTTTATAGGTGTCATAAAGCCAAAACATTTTTTGTAGAACAAAACCACTTTTTTAATATTTTTAAAACAAGGTCATTTTGTTAAAACATTTTGTGCATGTACAATGTCGATTCTTAATTGTGTATGAATTTTTGTCAGTGTCTTTTGTCCTAATAAAATTCGAAGGTACAAGTCATTGATGCACTGAAGGTCATGTTATTGAAGGCTAAGGAAATACCATTTTGGATTGCTTTTCCCATATCAGTTGTAGATTCTCTGAGAAATTTTGCACCTGATTGAATCCAATTTTGTAGCCAGAAAATATAGAAAGCCGTATCATTTTTTTCTGATAAAACTTGTGTTAGTGGAACAATCATGTTGCCAATATGTGTGCACAAAACTGACAAGTAAATATCACTAGAGCCCCTCCCCTGGTCTATTTATTTGCATCGTTACATATGCTGTAGCATCTAATGTCACAGGGTTACCTAACTAGGTTAATAAAACATCATTGAGGATACTAATTTGCTCTGGTGACCAATACATTAGAAATAATTTGTCGTATCCTATACCTTTAACTAATCTGTTAAATTCTACATTATTTTTTATGTGAGTCAAGTAGTCAAATAAATTAGATCCACGTTTTATCCCCAGTTTTTTATTTTTTGCATCTTGTTTTGCGTTTTGCATTTGAGATAATTTATAGAGGTATGGTGGTTCAGGATCCCCATTTCAGTTCTAGCTTTATCTCGCCTCCACTGCTTGGGGTTGACATTCAACAGTTCTTCTACCTCTCGTTTGGCTGATTTTTGTAATCAAAGTTTAAAATTCTACGGATGAGCTATAGATCTTGCGTCTACAGCAGTTACAGTGAACTCAATAGATTCTGTCATAGTAGGTATTTGTTCATAAAAGATATGAACTTTACCATCACATACAATACAGGTATCTACCATCTTTATGTAGAAATCATAATTTCCTATAACGTGTCCATGAAAACTATTTGATCACGGCAACTTTGCAGTTTGATATATTAATTTTCGCATAACTGTAGGCCAAACTTCTTTTAAAGATACACCTTTACGACCATCCTTAAATTGTACTTCAATTTGACTTGCCGCATACCATTGTTTAGCTAATAAATTAATTTTAAAGTTAAAGTTGTACTTCTTATCCTTATTTATTGGCATTTTTCTTTTTTTGAATAGAGGTGCATCTGTCTCACTCTCACCACTTTCTTCATCATCATAGTCGCTTAACTCAAAATCATTTACATTTCTACTTCTGTCTTTATCCTCAATGCATTCTTGTAAGCCTTTATAATTTCTGCACAGAGTCAATGTGTTCTGCCGGTTATGTTGAACAATATGGTGTAAATTCACTGGTTTGATTAAATTATCCAGAGAATCACAAATTTCTACCCATACCTTATTTGCGACTTTTCAAAATCTTTCCTTCGTACAGGTCAAAATCTAAAATTTTTTGTATGATATCTTCTTAACTAACTGCTGCTTTGCGGTCAACCATTTTAAATTTATCTATATAAAATATGTTATTTATAATTAATAATATTCATCGTAATTTTACAAACTTTTATAAGAACTACAGGTATGTACCAATTTATTTGAATATATTTACATTCATCCCAGAATATTCTAAGCAATTATTTTCATTAAGAGAAAAAACAATCTTGATATTTATTTTTAATTACAATACTTCACTTTTAATCAAAATTCAGTATTCTACTCTATTCTTTATACAAAGCTTGTAAAATCTTGTCAAGAATCTGCATGAATTTGAGAAACAACAATAATCTTAATTCATTTGTTTTTTTCATAAACCTGTAAAAGGCGCGAAATTTAAAATTCTGCTTTTCTGTCTTGCGAACGGCGCCAAAAAGTATGTACGTGTCAATAATGATAAAGCGTTAGATTGTGCGATACATTAATCTAATCAAAATTGTTTTATGATTATCGCTATTGTCTAATATATATTTATATACTTTTATACGAATTGTTTACTACAAATAAATTATAAAAATGTAACCGATTCAAATCTAATTCAAATCGAACTAAGGTGGCGTTACAATGAAAACGCGATTTTCATTTGTTTCATTTTTTATGCATTGTTGAAATTTTAGAATTCGTTTAGAAGAATCGACGTTGTATAGTTCACTTAATTATAACGTACACAAAATTCTATAAAAAAATATGGATCTACAAGAAGTGCAGTTGCTTTTGAATACCAGACGTTTTAATTGCAAGTACTTTGACGAAAGAATGATGTTTGCAATAAGATACATTCTACGAGTAAATAGTACGCGTTTGATCAAAGTGTACACAAGAACAATTACTCTATCGTTGGGAAATAACTATCATCAGAGGTACTGCTTTTTCATCTCTGGGTCTGCTGAGCATGGATTCATACCTATTTACTATCACGATGATGAAGAACCTAATTTTGTCTTTGAGATGACAAGCTACATAATTCCAAACATTAGAAAAGAACTTTAATTGTCAATGGATACGATCATAGCCATTGTTCAAAACGATAACGAATTTAATTACCAAGGTAGTGTGAGCAACTGGTATTTGATGCAAACTAAAATTTATTTAGTTTTATTGCCGAGCCATTTAAACTTAATTAATGAAGCTATGGAAAACTTGATGCTGAAAGTTGTAGAAGAAATAAATAAATCTTGTGCAAGATGTATCGGATCAGATTTTCTAAAAGAATTATGGAATTTAACTGTTGAAGAGTCAAAGGATCATTTTCTTCAGATGTGTAAAGATTTAAGCATGATGTTGTATGAACTTTAATCTTTTATACTTAACATTTTTATTTCTATATAATTTAGTAATATATTGCTTTATAGATTTTTATAATTTCAAATATTGTGTCTCAAGTCAAATTTACTTTTCATACGCATAGCCAAAATGTAAAATGCTTTATGATCCAAACAGTTTTATTTCAATAAAATACATTGTAATACAAAAAATCGTGATGAATATTATTTATTTTTTAATTGGAATTACTGTCCAGTGCTCCCCTCTTGTCCACTGCAACACACATAGCAAACTCTAGAAATATAAAATAGTAATATTAACAATCTGTAAAAAAATAACTTTAATTATAAACAAAACTGTATAATATTTACTTTTTTACTGCTGAATATCCATCTTATCTAAGCGCAGGGAAAATTATCACAACTATGTTCAAGCAATTTTTCACTACCTTACAAAGTTCTGACACACAGGTCTCAGTATCATCCTTAACTGTCTGTAAATAATAAATGAACTTCATGAATAAAAAAAAGTAATACTCATAAAACATAAATAAAATTAATTACATACAACACCAGTTTTCTTTTTTTCTTTAGAGCAATACTCAAGCAATAGATGCTTATGATCTTGAATAGTTATACAAAGGATTTTTTCCCAATAAATATCATCAATTTTGTAAGTTCATTTTTTTTTAAACTCTTTGAGTTCTTGTGATACGTGTCAGTCCTAAAAACATTTTAATATACATTAATGAAATTTTTCAACTTCTTATGAAATTTTATGAAAACCTTACATTAAATACCTGACAGTATCTGATCTCATCACTCGATGAGTTGTATCCAGATTTAACTTCAGACCATCACCATCCAATCGCATGAGCATATGTTGGATTAAAATCATGCCTTCCTATTATAACCAAAGTCAAAGCTTTCATGATTCGATTCATCAGATTTTTAAAGAAAGCGATGTTATCTTTCATAGCCTGCTTCTTTTTGTAGATAATAGTCAGTCTCTGTAAAATTATCAATAGGGTGGACGGAATCAAATTTTGTATGCTAAAGAAAGTCACATATGATATCTGAAAAAAACTAAATTAAATTTTAATTTAACGCTTACCTCACTTGGCAATTCTATTGGTAAATAAAGGAGAGCTCCGTCAAACCTTTTAACATTTCCCAGATCATTTAGAAGTTGATTATAAGTAGTTTAAATATTAAAGATTGTGAATCAACATCCAGCGAGAATTTCACTTCATACTGGTACATACCTTTATCTTTGTTAACTTTCAAATATATATAATATCTAGTCTTTACGTTTTTCCTGATGATCCTTGTCGGGAAACAATTTCTTGTTCAGTCAATGACGATTTTGTCTCTTTCAATGATAAAGAAGACAACTTTCCTACAACTCCAATTTGTTCTCCTGATGTTTTCAGTGCATCTGAATCAGATCTGAAATTTTTTCTTCAAAGCACAAAGTAATGATCCTCGACCAGTGGTTGACGTAGATGCGGTTTGAACAGATGTAAGTGAAGTTGTGGTGGATGGTACAGGCGATGACGAATATACTGCTATATCAGCTCTGAAAAAAGTGTGCCACCAAAATCAATATTTATAATCCAAATCTTATTAATGTATCGTAAAACAAAAAAGTGAAAGGTGCGTTGACATAGTAAGCATAGTTACTTTTGTTAAAATATTGAAATAAGTCAGTAAAGAAATAAGTCATTATTACGAATTGATTGATTTTATCTCATGAGATATGATATATTTTACATATAAAATTGACAAATATATAGTAGAAAACATACTTTTTTATCAATCAATGCCCTGAGGAGTGTTCCTTGACCTGCTGTTGCGGTCAATGTGATTTGTAATTTGCATAGATGTAACTGAGGCTGTTGTGGACAGTATAGGTGTTGAAGGGAATTCCTGCATTTTCCTTGTATGTACGCTCTTCTTCTTTTAATAATTTTTCTTCTTCCATTTTTTTCTTAATAATCTCAAGGAGATTATTAGGAGATTACCTAGTCCAGCTCCTCTCCCAGAAATTTTTTAAATAGACCAATGAAGTTGATATAATATAACATTATACTTTAACCCTTAGTAAAATTCTTGATTGTTAATAATTGAATAGATTCAATATTTTATATTTTCAGAGGTTATGCTTCCCTTTATCAGCTTTAGTAAACATGCAGGTGAATTTTCAAATGAAGGAGTTAAAGTCCTCGCTCGCGTGAGTTGCTCAAGTTTGTCCAGAATTTTTCGGTGACTAACATTTTTTAATTTTTAACAAATAATTATAAAATTTTACAACGATTTGATCGCTGGGCAAATTAAATTAGGCCAGGGGAAATTTTTTAAGCCACTTCAATATAAAAGCCCACTCTTGATTAAAAAGATGTGAACAATTAAAGTTGAGGGAGTTGAATTTTATTTTATTTTTATTTTTCCTGAAAAAACGAAGGATGGGCAAAATAAAAGAATAACGTAGGCTTGCTGCGCAAATTAAAATCTATCGATTAGTATTTTTGTAAATTAAAAATCGTCAAAATTTTAGGCTGGGCTGGGGGGGGTGGCTGTGACGTTATGCCGAGTCAGCGCATTCCGCGTCTTTCGCGCTCTCACCTTATCGCACTGTATATGCGCATATAACCAGCGAAAAAATTGCCGCCACTGGGAAAACCCCACCACTGGCCCGGTGGTAAAAGTAATATTGGCCACGTATCTGTACGCCAATGCTGGCATACCGACTCTGGATGAATGTCGAGCCAGTACAGCATAAATATTAATTGATTGAATACCGGCTGGTTAATACTGGGCCAGCATTGGCATGCCAATACTGGTGTATCGACACTGGACCAGTTTCAGACCAGTAATGTAGCCACGACATAAAATTATATCAAAGTTATCAATACTGGTTCGATACTGGGCCGATGCTGGCATTGTAATGGAAAGTTTGTGAGTACCTAATGTCCGGTTCGCCTTTGAACAGTATTTGGCAATTTTCGCCCATAAGCTTACAGGCTTTAAACTATACGGCGCCGATGTCCTTTTGGGCGTTTCAGTATATGTATGGAATACATAAATTATTTCCAAGGACACTGGCACACTACTGGTTTTAAAATTTAATTATTTTTTAGATCTTTTGGATTTGGAAGATAAGACCTTGAAAAAATCATTTCTGAAATAGAGTTTAAGCTTTACCTAATTAAGTGTTCAAAAATCCCACCATGATTTCTAATACATAGTTGAATTCTTCGCTCAAAGCTTTCAACAGTCGACAAAAGCACACGCCTTGGTATGCCTCTGCAAGCATTAATGATTCGTTGCATCATATTTTCTCTAGTAGTAGGGGCGTTCGCATACACTCTATTTTTCAAAAAGCCCCATTAGTAAAAATCGGGGCTCGTGAGATCTGAGGACCGTGGTGGCTAATTAACATGATCTTCACCACGTCCAATACCTATTCATCGATTACGGTATGTTTGATTTAAAAAGTCTTGAACATATAAACTTCTATGAGCTGGTGCACCATCATGTTGAAGCCACATACGCACTCTGATTTGTATATCAATATCTTCTAACAGATTTGGTAATTCATTTGTCAGAAAATTGAGGTATCTATCTCTGTTAACATTACCGTTAAAAGAAATAAGGCCCAATTTGATAGCCATTAACAATACCACACCATACTATAAGACTCCATTGATGTTGGTGATCGATTGCACGGGTCCAATGAGGATTTTCAATCGACCAATAGTGGGAATTGTGTCGGTTTAGTTGACCTGTATTATGGAAAGTGGCTTCATCGGAAAACATGACGTACCTAAAAAAATGTGGATCGTTTTGCAATCTTTCCTGTGCCCATTGACAAAATCGTAATCTTCTCTCAAAATCACGTTCGATTAGCTCTTGGATCAAAGTAATATGATATGAATGGAAACGATGGAGTCTTGTCATTCTTCTCACTGTTTCTCTCGGGATGCCAGATCGTACTTCTATTGTCGAATTGAAATATGAGGATCTAAATGAATCATAGCAAGCACTACCAGGATTTGTGGATCATTTCTCTCGATCGTTATTACTCTACGACGTTGTCATGGTCTTCGAGGTCCTCGCCTCTTTCGCTGTTCAATTCTCTGGATCGTACTTCGAGATGGTTGATGATTTCTGTTTGGAAAACGCCTGCGATATAATTATGCTGCTGCATTATAATTTCTTTCACACTCCCAAAATCAATAAAATATCAACAATTTCGCTTCGACAATAGTCCGGCATTCTTTCTTAGATTAAAAATATTAAAGAAAATGAATAAATGACTCATATCATACATTTTTAATTATTAAATTAGTATTCGAAGTTTATAGATATGTAAATAAATTTAAAAATTCTTCTACATTGCCAGAACTTATACGGTTTCCTGAAAAAAATATGTATAAATAAAAAAATAAATAAATAAAAATGTACTTAAACAATTATTTAATTGCAAACAGTAATTATGAATTTTTTGTTACAAAATAATTTGTTGATTAGGAAGGTTTTATGAAATAGTGTCACGTGTGAATATTCACACGTATATAGCTGCGCTAATTATAATGCAATCAAGCATGATTCGCCAAATACGTGCATGGCAACAGCGCGAACTCGCCCCGAAGCCACGATTATTTCGACTCAGCACGACACCCC
>UCOJ01002624.1:0-10455 GCA_900474305.1 Cecidostiba fungosa
GACGGCTGGCTGGCAACCGAAAGGTTCCCGGTTCAAGTCCCCACAAAACCAAAATTTTTTTCATACTTCGTTGTGAAACGGGAGTGAAAAAATAATTTTGTGAATTACAACGCATGTGAATTAGAACGCTCGCATGTGAAGTAGAAACGCAAAAATTGAACTACAGCGCATGCGTGAATTACAACGCAGTGAAGTAGTATCACCCTGAATTAGTATCACCCTGCCCCAGTATCACCCTAGCTTATCTACTCTCCTGTACTCAGCACTGGCGTGTAGCATATTATGATGGATCCAATATTCTTGTATACGACAGTATGCCTGGATACACTGGAGGTAAGCCAGTAAAAAATGAATTAAATTACGTATTAAAAAGGTTTCCCAATATGAACGAAAATAATGTAGTTTTTATACCAATAAAGACAATACAACCTGACTCTAATAGTTGTGGTGTATATGCAGCTGCTATTGCCTCAAATATATTATTAAAAGGAAACCCTTCAGTTACTTTTTCTGTGGATGTTTTACGCATGAGGCACCATTTATTAGATATATTACAGACTAAAATATTATCCCAATTCCCTCTAAAAAATGCATGAATATGATTGATTTTGATTTTGCATGATATGCATGATAACAAGGATTTCGTTAAAAAAATTATAGAAATAATAAAATAAATAAGTAAAAAAAACTTCTGTCAAGAAGGTGTACAATATAAGAAATATTGTCACAAAAGTAGTTAGCAATACAATTATCTTTTAATAGTAGACAAACTTCGTATAAAAATAATATTGTATGTAGATGCTTTGAATGGTACCATTTTGAAACTTGCGTTAGAAATAATGATTATTCTATTTCTTTTAGTACAATGCTTATACTACAATGATAAAATAATCACAAGTAATTCTTTACTTAATTTTTTATCACCTTCGATGATTGAACTTTGTTGAACATGTGATTGATTTTGATTTTGCATGATATGCATGGTAACAATGATTTCCTAAAAAATCATATAAACAATAAAATAAAAAAGTAAAAAGAACTTCTGTCATAAGGTGTACAATATAAGAAATATTGTCACAAAAGTAGTTAGCAATACAATTATATTTTAATAGTAGACAAAATTCGTATAAAAATGCTATTGTATATAGATGCTTTGAATGCTACCATTTTATAACTTGCATGAGAAATAATGATTTTTATATTTCTATTAGTACAATGCTTATACTACAATGATATCAATCACAACAAATAATTATTCTATTGTTTCAATGCTTCTCATTTTCAGCAAATTTTGTATCAAGGAAAGTCACGAAAATGTAATTATAACAAAAGGTATTGTATAAATATAATTTTTTAATGTTATTACATAATTTTTATTTAAAAATTTTAATACAATATATTGTTCCAGGCAAGAATCATAAAAGGAATGACCCGACTCAATCAACTTTTGTTAAAACTAAACTTCTCTAGAAATTATTTCAAAACATTTTTATATAAAACAACAATGTCACTATTTTACCAAAGTTTTAATAAAATGTAATAAAAACGGAACTGTTTACAAAAATAACCTATAATTTATTTCATAAACCATTTTAATAAATCTCTTTGATATTTAAATTATAATTTTGTTAATCAATATTATAAACGTAAATCATACTACAATCAAGCAAGTATAGATATGATAGAATAAATCTTAACAGCAAACTTATCCTGCTCAATATTGTAATAGGATTTTTCAATTTTGAATCGTAAATTTACCCAATGATTATAATTTCATGATAATTTTTACCACGCGGAAATTTTATTGGTGTATGGCGGTAAAGATGACACTTCATAACGGTAAAATGTACCGTAATTCTGCTTATATAATAAAGACCACCACAAATTTTCGGTAAGTTTTAGAATAAAAACAGCTATAATTTAAAAAAATTAATTTTTTTCATGTCCAAAAATTACGTAAGTAGAAAGCGTTCAATCCATTTCAAATTTTTGCTTATTATTAAATTTGCATGTAACCGATTGAAGATTCGTGAAAAGCTTATAAAAATAATAGACAATACAAAAATTTAATATTTTCTTTTTATACAGGCAATGCAAAATATAACTCGTACAGGCTTTTATAAAACTGCCATAAGCTGTGTGGAGACGATAGTTTTCCTTAATGTCTGCGGGGACCGGGCAGCAGTTGAGAAGGACTGTTGCCCGGTCCCCACAGGTATTAGAATAATGTTTTTTATTCACTTACCCATAACGTTGAATACTACTGCCGATCTTGAATTCTCCTCATGCATGATCAGGTGTGAGGGTCGTACAACTGCGATATCTGATGCTCTTAAATTTTTCTCTTATAAATTACAGAATTTAATTATCGCTATTTCTTTATTCAGAAAAAGAAAATATGCTAAAAAAGTTAAACCATATTCAAATGACTATAATTAAAAGAATGAGCAAATAAAAAAGAATGACTAATTATAAAGGCAAAACATCTATAATTACTTTAAATTTTTTAGTGAAAATATTTAAAATATGGTATATAAAAATTTCGAAGCGTTTATTGATTGGGATTAAGATTTTGTAGGAAAATAAAATATAAACAATATCAGAATTCATATAAAAATAAAATGTTATTTATTAATGTTAATTATAATTAAGCATACAAAATAGCACACATATAGAAATATTTTGAAACGATAGCATTGGAATTATTACAAAAGGAACTGTTTTATTTTTTAAATTTACGCATACTGTGAATCTAATAATCTGTAAAATAGGAATAATAAGCAAAAATAAATGATGCATGCACTTTGGAATATTTTTATAGCAATAGTATATTGTGCAACTAGGAAGAAAATTTTTTTTTTTTAGCGAGGTGATGTTTGAGCACAGCGCCCGAGATGAACACGAGTACTCAAAACGTCATCCGAGTTTGAAAAAGCCACTCCCTTCTTGTTGCACACTGTGCTTTTCTTAATTAGAGCATGAATAGACCCTTTTCTGTGCATGGAAAACGAATTAGAAGTTGAGAACTTTACAGTAAAAATTTTTAAATTTTCAAAATTTTTAACATTTTTAAAAAATTAAATTTTTTTTTTACATTTTTAACATTTTTTAAAATTATTTTTAACAATTTTTAACTATCTTTGAGCTGCGGGCAGGATTTTAGATTCGTTTTTCATGCACAGTAAAGGGCCTTTTTCATGCACGTGCTGACAAAAATTATATAATTATTTATGTTACCAAACAAAAAAGTCATGCAAAATAGTATATTACGGTACTAGTGCGGTAAGGTAGTTTCACCCTCGTGAGGACGTTATCGCTCGAACGAAGCGAGGGCGATAAGTCCCCACGAGGGTGAAATCCCTTTACCCCCCTGGTACCATACGATATTTTATGAAACAACGTGCGTAGACCGAGATTTAGCGAGTGCATTTTTGCACGAGCGTGGTATAAATCGAAGTTTACGCCAGTGCGTGTCATAAATGGAATTTATAAATACATAAAAGATGGAGAACGAACACCTCTATAATTCTTAATTTAAAAATTATTATAAATGTCTTTTTCATGCACTGATTTTATACAACAATCTCCATAAAAGACAACCACTAACAAGAATATTCAAACAGCATACAAAAAAATTCTAATGCATCTTTTTCATATGCTGTTTTAAATACGCTGTACTCTTGCACGTTTTTTTGCAAACGGTACAGAATGGCATGCAATTAGCTATGTGTCTCTTTAAGCTCTTTTTTCTTACCTACTGTCCACACTTTGGGCAATACGGCCTATCGTCACTGTGCACATCTCTTTTGTGTGCTGTGAGATCAGCTACTTCTTTGTTGCAAATGCTGCAAGATTGTTTATCTTCTCCAGAGTGTACTTGCAAATGACGAATTAGGTGAAACTTTCTTTGAAATTTATTTTCACATACTTCGCACTCGAAAACTTCGGAATAGTTGTGCACATTCTTTTCGTGGGATCGTAACTCTTTTCTAGTAGTAAACCTGAAGTTGCAATTGTCCATTTTACAAATTTGTAACTTTCTTGCCTTTTTTATGCTGTATGCAACAGCTCTATTTTTGTCAATGTTTCTGCGACGATTATCTTCGCAATCTCAAGCTGGCGTATCATATGAGCAGTTCCATAAATCACTGCCAACATTAACTGCCTCAGCAATGTTTCTGCCCATATTAACAACGCTATGGTATGTACCACTCCTTATGAAAAAGAGATCCCCAGGATATTGAAGCACGATGGCGAACGGAATGCCCCACTTGGTTAACAGCTTTGGATTGAGTGTACACCTTATGCTCCAATGCTTGGGGACATTTTTCAGAGGAATTTTGTTTGACGTAATCGGCAAATTCCTGAGTCAATACATCTCTCATACTGTTGTCTACAATGAGCCACATCTTGGGCGAGCCTTGCCAATGAAAATTTACACTGCAGGCATTCTGATCCTCGATGTGCCATTGTGTGTGGCTTCCTTTTGAGCCTACATACAACATGGGAGTATTAATTCCTGGCAATACAACATTCATGGATTCCTTGCATAAGTGAAAATGAATGTTCTTCAGCTTAAACTCGGAACCGGCAGGAGGTTCCGAAATGCCTCTCACATACGTTCCCTTGTCAGTGTTGGTAAGCAGCTGTTCCCAAATTTGTTGCATGATCAGTGATCAGTGATCTCTTCAGGGAAAGTAAGGCCATCTTCTGCGTCTATAATTCGTTGTAGTTGTATTCGCTTTTCTTCATCGCTCGTTGCGGTATCTGAATACATTGTATACACCCCCTCACCTTTCTTCTCTAGATAATCCTTTGCAATTGCGCAGTTTCCAAGGTCAATCAATTTCAACAATTTGTCGTAATCGATATTCGACGGACGGTGCAAATTTCTAAACTGAAAGAAAAAATGTAATTGAAATACCACCATCCAGAATTGATATATATTGATATGGATAAGATGAAGGAAAAAATGGTTAAAAAACGCCAAAACATTTAGTTATAAAAAATCAAACACATTCTGTTGACGATGGAAATAATGTTACACCGTTAGGGGAGAGTCGATCTAATTCGTTTATATTTTGCCAGTGCTAATATCATTGCCGTATTACAATGATTAATTGTGATAATGTAACAACATCGAGCTTAGTGATAAAACTAATTAAAAACAATTGTTATGGCATGTTTACAGGGAAGATGAACTGTACTCAATTTTGAAAAAAAATCGATAAAATGAAAAATGAATTTGTTTCCGGCAATGTCAAAAAAATATAAATAATTTGAGTTGGTAAATCAATATTCATTTCCAAAAACACGTCAAAACACATGTCCAACGTATATTTACGACAACTCCAAAATGTACTGCGTGCCATCAAGAAAATCTGCCGGGCTTCCCAGTCAATAGAAAAAGTTGAAACGAGTAGTAAAAACCTGTAGCTGTAAGCTACAATTGATTTGTATGCGGCACACGGATCCAAAAATTAGTAAAAAAAAATTTATGAGCGTTTGCTACGTCCGGCGTAACACCGGAAAACATAGAAAAGTCACGCCCTGAGAGACCTGGCAGGCTTCCCGGGCATTACGAAAAGTTCCTTCATTCAGTGCTAATTATCCCAATTTACAAGCATCAAGTTTATGGATAAAATTGACTGAAAAAATATTGTATGGATCCTTTTACAATAAAAAAATTTAACTGTATACTGAATTGAAAAAAGGTTCGATTTTACGAAATTGCTCGAACTGCGGGGTAAATTCATATAGCGAATACTACAAAAAATACTCAATTTCTGGGAGCACAAATAGAAAATGCTTAGTTACATAGGATTTAAGTACGGGAAAAGAGCTTTAATATAAGAAACAAATCGTTAAAAATGGTTGCTTAGGTAAATATTTGTCTACGTTTAAAAAAAGGAAAAAAAATCACGTAAAAAGCGAAAATTACTTGATCTCGAAGTCCTCAGATTTTCATGATTTTTTTGAAACGCTGATAACTTTTTTCTAAGCAACCATTTTTAACGATTTGTTTCTTATATTAAAGCTCTTTTCCCGTACTTTAATCCAAGTAAATTTTTTCTTAAAAATACAAATATCCATGCTGATTTCAAGTTTACATAAAATGTTTTGTGGGGCTCCTTCGCATTTTATACGACACTGCTGGCGGGCTCTGTATGGCGGGTTGCTTTAGCTTTGTCGTCAACTAGTGGCGCGCTCACTTAAATTGAAAATTTGAACGTTAGTTTCCGGTATATAAGGCAACACTTGCTACCAACATTATCGATATCGTTCTCCCTAGTAAAAAAATGCCCTTTTTCCAAATGATAAGAAATTTTATTGTAATTATCTATCATTCTACAAAGTTTGAAGTTTATAAATAAATATCTCGCTGACTAGCATTTGAATTACATGATTTTTAATTTATCACAATTATCATTTCTATTATTTTAGTTGCTTTTTTATCTCCTATATTGTGACGCGAAATTTAAATTTAAGTAACTTTTGAATCCACTTATTTGGATTTGAATTTGAATTGAGCTGAAAAGTCTAATTTATACATTTTTGGTGTTACACCATCAAAAATGTTACTATTGTTGACAGAAATAATTGTTATTTTCAATTATTTATTTAGCAAGTTGTTTTGTAATTTTTTAAAGAATTAGGGTACATAATAGATTAATTTTTAAATAGGATAAGAATTATTAATTTTAAAATTGAGTTAACGTGAAAGTAATCCAAAACCCCAGGGTGTATTCTGGGAGCTTCAATAAGTGTATAAGGCAGTAGAATTAATATAAAAGATCAATAATCATCCATCTGGGTCATAGATTTAGCTAAAAGCCCGTTTAAGATTTAATAAATAAATAAATAAAAATAAAAAAGAGTATTCTTCAGCCAAAAAAAAACACTTGTATCTCAGTGTTTTGTCCCATAAGCCCTATGAAAGTGTAAAACTATCTAGATTACTTATTATAACATACGAGTTGATCGCATTATTTTAATAATACTTTTTATCCACTCGTCTCTTGGCTTTTATTTCTACTATAAATAACTTTTTTTAACTTTTACTTGAGGTGGTACACAGTTTACGTTGTAGTCACACTCAATACAAGCAATCGATTATTATTAAACATTACTGAAAATCTTTTCAAATTTTGTTCTCTTTTATCCCCATAATAATGTTTTATTGTTATATAAAAGCTACATTCTTGCTTACTTTAAATTTAATACAAAAAAACATGAGAGGTGTCATGGGCCACCCGATTCGAACGAAGTTCCTTTCGTTCCGTACTGCGTATTAAATAAGAGGCATAATTAAATAAATTAAGAACGTTTAATAATATATAACGAGGTGAGCTCGTCTATGGCCGGCGCACGTATAAAGCGAATCCGCACTTGAGATGGTAAGTGCGACAGTAGCCCAGTGGTTAGGGCGCTTGACTCCTAGTTAGGCAGTTTGAAATTGACCACTCTCGAAGTGCAGCCCACCTCCACCGACAATCTGTTGTCCCGCATCGCGTTCATTGATGAACAAGCGATCGTACATTTCCAAATTCGCGGCGCACAAAAGTCGAATCTTCTTCATCAAGTGTGCCACTCTACAATTTTCTGTACGCATCATGACCTCTTGGCACACAAATCTGATGTTATGATTTCTTGCATTAACTATGAAATAATTGTAAGAATAATAATAACAGTATTAATAGCGATAAATCGTGCACCCCCGCTAATAACAGCGAACGTATATGGCAACTGTACAATAAGACGGATATTTTGTGCTAGAATACGCGTATAGGAATAAACCCAGCGGGATGAGATGCTCGTATCAGCAGTACAGGTACTTATACGTTCGCCTGATATGTGTATACAACGCAAAGACATACAAACATGACTTACGAACTATTCTTAGCAAATCTGGCGCGTGAACGAGATCCTGAAAACGTGGCAAGTCGTACTCAGCGATTGTGGCTGTATAATAGGCCCTTGGCACGCGCACATTGGCCGAGCGTGTTATCTCGTTGATGGCGTTAATACTCTCGGCAAGGGACTGTCTAAAAGTCGCTCCCCACGTAAGCAGTACGTGGCACTCATCAACGACGATACGGTTCACGCTGCCGTTGCGTATCAATTCCGATATCACGCCAAAAATATCAATGTTCTTAGAAAGACGTTCCGGACTCATAATCAAGAATCGGCACTGGGGACTTCTCATGCGCTGAGCGTGATGCCCGGTGAAGCGCATATTCCCGTAAAAAGCGACGTGCTCCACCTATAATGAAGGAATAGAAAAATGTATCGAGACGGGATCCGCGACGCGTATTATTACTGATATACGGGTATCTAAAATGTATACATACTCGCCACCTCTTCAATCTTCGCGCTAGGTCGAAAATAAGCGATATGGTCGGACAAAGGATGACTGTTAAGCCACGTGCCTTCCGTAACTGGGACAATATCATCGTCAGAGTCTTCCCACCAGCCGTGGGTAGTACGGCCAGGTAATCAACGCCATTTTCACATGCAGCGATTATCTCCTGCTCTCCAGGCTTAAATGTATCGTACCCGAACCACCTGGACGCCGTTTCACGCAACCCATCCCAGGTATTGCCGGGTAACTGTGCGTAATGCGCGAGATTCGAGGGAGAGATGTACATGGTAGCACCGTCCATTGCGCTATCATTAATTTTTAATAAATAAAATATTTATATACGAACGCGCACAGACACACAAACAACAACACGCAGGAATGCAAGTTCAAAGAATTACCTTGGTTCAGAGAATGATATCGAAAAATATTTTCGAACACTTTGTTTTCCAATTTGTCGCGGACACTGTGCACAAAGTCAAACGTGCGTCTTCGTTATGACTACAAACACGACTGACCGCGAGACAAAGGGGACGACGTGAACAGAGTCTCCGAAGGCGAAAGACAAATGGTAGTGGGAGGTGGTAGTGGAAGGAGAAGAAACGCTAGTGGGAGCGCCTTCGCGACCCGCGCTCTCAGATAGTCGAGAACACCGGAAATTTAAGCACGCATGTTTCAGTCAAGCGACAGCGTATTCGGAGTGTCAAGATTTTGTGCCAAGTTTTCGTGCCAACTATTTGTGCAAAGTTTTTTTGTGAAGTTATTTTGTGAAGTGAAGCGCTACAGTTCAAGCGCAAGACATGTGTACGCGCGAGAGGGACTCCATATTCTACAATTACGAGAGATTCTATCATCTATCCGATGCAGTGATGGCGATAAAGAAGAAGACGTCTGGCGAGTTACTATTCAACGAGAAGAAGTTGATGCTCGTCGCGCGAGAATACGACGTCAACGGGAGGCGCTCCTTCTTCATCGTCGAGCGCGAGAGGTTCACCGAAAAATTTCTACAGCACGAAATACAACATTATTACGAGGTAAGTACATTAAATTGATTGAAATAGCCATACGCGTAGGATGTAGCAGAACAAAGAAATAATACGTTGCATGAATTTGCAGATAATTTACGGCAGATGTGTGATCTACTTCGATATCGAAGTAGACGACAGAAATCTGGTAGCGTCAAGTAGCGTAAACCTTGAGCAAATTTACAGAGAATTCTGTCTCTGTCTAATTATATATTGTCGGAGCACGGTACCTATAGTCCGCGAGCAGTTTAGAAAATTCGCGGAAGGTGTTCAATTGTTGACACTGTGCGCGTCAACGAAGGAAAAATTTTCAAAGCATATAATAATTAGACTATTTACCAAGGAAGGTCAGGAATTAATGTTTGAATCGGTCGACGCGCTGAAATCAGGTTTTGTTAATAAATTCAAAACAGATTTTTTTAATTACATTGAAAACGGTAAAATCAGGGAGGGGGGGTGCGACTTCTCGCGTGTGATTTCCGCGGAGAGGAGGGAGCATTTTAAAATCAAATTCGTTGATTGGCAGGTGTACAGTAGGAACCAAAATTTACGCATCATGGGTTGCCTAAAATATAAGGACAGAAATAACCCGGCACGGAGACTCGTCCCGAAGCGCGATAGTAGCTGCATACCAAAATTCGTTTCCATGTCGATATCTGATTTGTTTCGCTTCAGTCACGTATCCATGCGGTACAATCAACAGGTGCTCACTCTTTTCTCGTCTAACGATGGCGCGCTCAAAGTAAAATCGAGGGATATCCCCAATACCCGTCTCTCGTTCCTTAATATTCATACTCAGACACCGATATGCATACCACGTTCCGATGGCGTGGGTGTTCCCTCCACGAGCGTGGCAAAACGAGCCTCGACGTCACCGCCGTCGGAAATCGGAACGAAGATCGACGGACAGGGTAACAAAATAATATACAATATAGACGACTACTACCGATCGCCTTATGTGTCGGAGCAGGACGTCGAATTCATAAAAGAATCGATAGCCCTCTACTTTTCCTGGTGCGATTCACCCGCAGATCGCCGCGTAACGGGCATAAAGCTGTACGCAAACGAATC
>UCOJ01002625.1:0-10382 GCA_900474305.1 Cecidostiba fungosa
ATGGCACATGGCTTAATGACGAGCGTCTGTCGTCTCGCCTTCTAGGCCTTTTGCGCTCGCTTGTCTTTTCTGCCGATTTTTCGGCAGCTTGACTTGTTTACGATTCTTAACTGTTGTTCAGGATTCTTATTTATTATTTATTATCTTTAATTATTATAAATGAATTTTAATTATTCTTTACGATTTTTACTTAGTCGCTTGCGGCCTGGCCTTTCTCTTTGACGTCTTAAGTCGTCTCCTCCCTCTTCCTGCGACGCCACTCCTAGGCCATTTCGAGTTCCATCATTTCCCTCTGCTGGTTAATTAACCTGCGCATTGGCTGCTTTGCTCGAGAGCGGACAAGGCAACTAATGAGGATTATGAGGATCGCAAGGAACGCTATCATAGACCATGAGGAATATCCAAAAATTGAAGCGAATTGGCTGAGGTCTCTCAGCTCGAAGGCCGTTGCCCGTCTTTGCGCTATGGCTGTAGCTTTGCCGGCTATTTCGCGTAACCCTGCTTCTAAATTCTCTAATTGCGTGCCATGCAAGTATTTGGCGCGGCTGTCTGCTGCTTCGGCAATGGCCTGCCGGATATCGGCCTCCGAACTGAGCGAGCCATTCAGCTGTTCTATGATTTTCGGCGCGTCTAGCTGTACGGTCTCGAATACTGTTTCGTTTAGATGCGCTACTAGTGATCGGGAGGCAGTGAGCCGAGCATTCGCTGTGAGGGCTGCGCATCCCTCCTTGAGTTCTAGTATTCCTGAACGTGTGATTCGTGATGTCACCTGTTCTGCTCTCTGGCATTGAACGAATATGTTTTCCGGAGTGTTAGTTGAATAGGTCCACGTATTGGCTCTATGCAGTCTTTACCAAAACGTATCCTTCATCTGTTTCAAACGGATATCGCAATCGCCCGTGTTTGTGATCGGGTGTCCTGATAAGATTTTAATTTCGCAGGCGGCGTTTTCCTCGATTTCGCGCACCGGCTCTGGGTTGACCGCGATACGGGTATTACCTAACCTGCGCAGTTTAGGGACTCTCTCCGCTGGTATGGGAATAAATGTCCGGTTTGACTCGCTAATCGCGAAGTAACGGTGCTCGAGCCAACTGTATGTAGCTACATTAGTTATATTCAATATGCGCTGTTCTGTGGGCACTGGCGAAGCCCTGAACAAATTAAAGCGCTCGATATCTAGGAGCGGGATCACCACCTGTTAAATCAGGTGGCCGTCCAAAAATAAAATTGAGATTTTTGATACTTCCATAATTGGAATTGCAGCCAGCCCTCCTGCTAGGATTGGGAACTTCGCGTTCGGTACCGTGTTTTTCACCGTTTCTGCCACGCGACTAAATGTGCTTGCGGGCATGATTCTAGGGTGCACAAGCCCTTTAACGGCGAACAAAATTGCGTCGGTTCTATTGTTTAAATCGGATAGCTCTCGCTCGACTATCTCAGTTTGATTGGCCAGAAGGGCTGCCGTCTGGCTTCGTCCAGAGTGCCCCAGAGGAACCTATGGATTTTGCATACAAAGGGTACGAGCGAGCGTCGAGCGCGGTTAGGTTCCTTATTTCCTCTATGCGTGAGGATAAGATCCAACACCCGTTCTACCTGTCGCGCAGCCACGCTGGGTTCTTCTATTACGTCGCCAAAATTGCAGAGCGGGCTACACGCATTAGATATATTTACTACGTAATCGACTAATTCCTCTCCCGCTTTGAAGTACGGCTACAGGTCAATTCTCTCGATTATTTTCCAGTCTAGACTGGATGTGGCTAATGGTGCCATCTTCTCGGTAATTAGACCCAAGTTTCCCTTCAGTCTATTTATTACCCTGTCTGCCCCGCCTATGGGTCCTATGCTGTCGCCCTCCTGTTCGGTGCGCAACGCTATACCTACAATAGTCATATACTGTGAAATTCGAGTATCGGCCGACGCTAGCTGGCTTTCCGAAGTGCGACGCCATTACATTACGAGTAGTGAGTTTTTTTTACGGCGCGACCCGTCCGAAGCCGCGCAAAAAAACAGTAATAAAAACGTCCTAGTTCCCGGGATCGTCGCTTGCATCGGCGGCTTCCCTGGCTAACGCACTAGGCTTACGCAATTTGTCCATATGGACGATTTTTGTTAATTCGTCGTTCTGAATCGTTGCGTTGTTAAATTCGCGATGGATTTTGATTATTTCGAACGGCCCGCGGTACTCCTTTGCAAATTTACCTTTCTTCGATTGTTTGAGTAGGAAAACCAACTCTGCTTCCCGGAAATGCTTCGCATTTAGCTTTCTGTCGTAATAGTGTTTCGAACGGAATTTTGACGGCACTAAATTCAATGCCGCCGTGGTTTGGAGCGCGGTTAAATTTTTCGTCATCTTGGCTATATATTCGTTGTACGAAATGTCGCTGCTTTTCCGAGGAAAGCTTGACGGCGTCTTTGGCTTTGTACCGAATAACAACTCGTGCGGCGTGTAACGCATGCTTTCGTGCTCCGTGCAATTGTAAGCGTGCTGACATATTGCGGTCCACCTGTCCCAGTCCGCTATATTTTTCACGTATTTGCGGAGATACTCCGTTAATGTATGGTGCATGCGCTCGATTGAACCGTTTGCCTGCGGGTAGTATGCCGTCGTACAGTATGTTTCGATTCCGAAAATTTTTGCAAGCTCCTCGAGGACGTTGTTTTGGAAATGGGTTCCTTGATCGGTGACGATCGCGGCCGGCGGGCCGAATACGCAAATTGTCGGGGTTAAAATTACATATTTCGTCAACATGTCTTAAATTGACAATTTATATATATATATATATATATATATAGTTTGCTTCGTGTAGATTTTTCTAGGGGTCCGTAAAAGTGTAGCGCAATTTGCGCGAACGGCATCGATGGCGTATTACTGATTAACAACGGGAGCCGGGTTTTGACGCGTACAAGCTTGTTGCTCTGTTGCTCTGGCAAGTGGCACATCGTGCGACGAATTGCTTGATATCGGGGCGCATGTTTCGCCAGTAAATGTCGTTCGCGATTTTGCTGCACGTTTTGGACATGCCCCGGTGTTCTCACATTGCCGCCACGTGGTATACCTGGATCAGCTTGTAACGCTGCATCACCGAGGGTACGGGTAACTTATTGCTTAATAGCACCGCTACGACGGGTTTGTTCGCGAACGCGTTATCGAATAAGTCGATAAATTCTGTCAAGTTCAAGTCCAGCGTTTTACGCTCGTTGGGTAACACAATGTGGCAAAATATTCGGGAACCGCCCGGCCGATCATAGTGGATACAGATGTCTACATCGGATTTATGGGCGAACAAAAATGCTCAGTCAACCGTCCCATATTTGGTTTCTGATTTCAAACTTTTGACGGTTTCCTCTTGTTCTCCGCAGTGTCTTAATGCTACCGAGGCTTGCAGGTGGCGTCGCAACCATGTCGCGGTCACGTTTAGATCGCATAATTTAATCAGAGAGAAAAACAGAAAGTTTCCTGGCGGCGAGCTCGGAATGTCATCATACCGATATAACTTTGCTAGTGGCTCTACGCACCGCTTTTTCCGAATATACGTGTGCAAGCACACATTTCCAGAGCTCGCAGACGAATCCTCGTCGGTCGGTACGGGTTTTCTGTCGTAATTCCGCGGGACTCCCGCGAAATCTTCCGAAGGTCCGTCGATATCAGGTGGCGACGAAATCTGCGAACCGAGTGCTGCTGCTGCTGTTTTTGGCGTCGGCGAAATATGTCTGCTAAGGCTCGTTTTCTGCCGAGATTGCATCACCGAGACGCTTTTCTCTTAGGACGCTAAGGGCCGAGGTGCCGATTCCCTGGGGGAAGCTGAACGTCTGGACGGGTTCCAGCTCCGGTGCTGGTATGCCCGAAGGAGGAATTCACACGCTTTCTTCGTCACTATCTGGGCTACTTGGCCCACATTGTTTTTAGGCCGTCGCGATTCGACTCTGCTGTTTTTTACGAGTCTCGCGGTCAAAAGTCTCTACGTATTTTAAATATGACTTTAATTGCGGCGAGATGTCAACACTGCAACCGTTCGCATCGACACGTCTGAATCCGACTACTCGTCCCCGACTTCGCGGGGCCAACTACGGGAGGTTCGGCACAGAATTCGATTGATTCTTTCAAAATTGCCGTGATTCGCTTGCGCTCGTCCTTACTTAGTGCGTATCTATCCTTACCTAGTCTTTTTAACCAGGTACTGGTCAGTACGCACTCAAATCTCGTAGTATCTCGGTAATCGGGCGCGTATACAAATTTGCAATCCCGTACTTCGGTGAATTATTGAATTTTCAGCTCTCCGTCGTCGTGAAAAACGTTATGTAAAACGCGGGACAAATAAAAATCATTAGTTTCGGTGCGTATCGTGAGCACTTAGTTTTCCTTATAAATTAGTGCCCTGTGTTCACTTTTTCTTTCCTGAGGCGTGACTGCTCGACTTTCCGGATTCCGCAGCGCGACGTACTCTTCTCTTTCCGTCTATTCTGTTTTCTTTTACTGCCCGCGTTCGAAAAATTCTACTCGGAGGTGCGCCAGCCTTTTCGTCGGAGTTCTCTTTTATTTACTGTTCTGCGAGCTCGTACATCTCACGCCGAGGCAATTCGGGATTCACCTCGCCTCCTGCGATTATCGGGTTTTGCGAAAGCGCGTCCGCGTTCGCATTTTTTACTCCCGGTCTGTATACGATATCAAAATCGTAGCCTATAAGTGCGACCTTTAAGCGGTTCAAGCGAAGGTCCGGCTTCTTTGCCGCGTGAAAATGTTTTAGCGCCTCGTTTTCTGTTACGATCGTGAATTTTCTTTCGTAGAGGCGGCAGCGGAACTGCTCCTTCGCGAAGACGGCTGCTAGCAGTTCCTTGTCGTACGTCGGGTATTTTAATTCGCTGCCCTTTAAACAGCAAGACGCGTATGAGCACGGCATGTCCGATTCTATCTTCCCCTGACTCAAAATCGCGCCTAGCGCGTAATCGCTACTATCTGTCGTCACGATGAATGGCTCGTTTATGTCCGGCGCTTTCAAAATCGGCTGGCTTGTTAATAAACGCTTAAGTTCTTCAAACGCGGCCTGCTCCGCTTCTTCCCAAACGAACGCTACTTCTTTTTGTAGCAATTTAAACAACGGATACGCGATCTTCGAGAAATTTTCAATAAATCTGCGGTAGTAGTTAAAGAGCCCTAGCGCTTGTTTAACTTTTTTGGTGTCCGTTGGGACCGGATATTCCGCCATCGCTCGCGTTTTGTCCGGGTCGGTTTTAACAAAACCCGCGCCAACAATATGACCTAACTCGTGTGCCTCCCTTTTCAGGAGCTAGCACTTTTTCGGCTCGACTGTCATGTTGGCATCTAGCAATCTTTTTAAGACGCGACGCAATCGCACTCTATGTTGGTCCAGCGTCTCGCTGAATACCATTAAATTGTCGAGATAAATTTCGACCTATTCTCCCTACAGTCCGGCCATAGCTAAGGACAAGGCTCGTGTGAACGTTATCGTGGCCTCTTTTAGGCCCATGGCCATACGATTAAACTGCAGGAGTTGATTTCCGTGCTTTCCGTCGGGCGCGTAGAATGCGGTCAGGTGTGCCGACTCCGGGTCCATCTCGATCTGATGGTGCTTGTTTCAAGTCCATCACCGAAATATAATTTGCGCTGGCTAAGTGCACTAGAATTTCGCTAGTAAACGGGAGCGGGTAGCAACTGCACTCGGTTGCCTCGTTCAGGGCGCGAAAGTTGGTTACTAGACGAAACTTTGTATTGCCGTCCGCGTCTGGCTTTTTCGGCAAGATCCATAAAGATGATGAATAATTCAAATTTGACTCGCCTACGACTTTTTGCTCGCGTAGCTTATTAAGCTCGCGGATCATGTGCTCCTTAATGGCCCGCGGGAATCTAAACCGATTATTTCTAATTGGTTTATCTTATTTAAGCACGATTTTATGTTTCAATAAGTGTGTCGCGGGAAGGGGTTCACCGTCGAGGCCGAAAACACTGACGTACTTGTATACTATCTCCCGAATATACTTAATTTTTCAACCCGTTCGCTGCTTCCTTTGTCATCGGCGAGTAGCCAGTCGTTCTTCGCGCGAATTTCGCGGTATTTTTCCTGCTTATTCGCGTCAAACATTCAGCGCAGCGAGGCTGTAAAGTCCGCAACCTTTTCAGCAGAGCCGCCCCCATCGGCTTGGTACAGCGGGTTATCTACGACAGTTTCACACTCTACGAGCTCAACTGCCGGGATGGCGATGTCCACCTTTTCCTCACTAATATTTATGCATTCCGCGTATATCCGGTCTTTTGTATCTTTGGTTACAAAGTTCCCAAACAATAAGTTTAGGTGCAGATTCGTTACCGGTACTCAACCCTTATTCACGTTATTATTAGTAACGCGTGCGCTAATAACCATTTTTACTCTCGGAGGAATCGCTACCCATTCGTCGGATTCAAATGGCAAGACTCTATCGTCTAGCTTCAATGTCTTGTTCGCAGGGTCGACACAGCCATTGAGTGTATCGATGATGTCCCAGCCAATTATTCCCGCCGTATCTATCGGGAAGTTATTTAGCACTACTTGGACGTCGCACTGCTGGGCTTCAAGCTGTATAACAACTTGGCCGAGAGTGTAAGAGATACCAGGCCTTACTCCCTGTAACTTAAGTATTTTCTGCGCATCGATAGGGTAACTGGGGGCCAACTAGCCTATTTTTATGACCTAAATATCCGCGTTTGAGTCCGCGTAAAATTTACCGGATTTGTTAATTAATTGCGGGCAATTTGCGGCCACGATTGGTGACTGCCTGCCTGTAGTGAGGAACTTAATCCTAGCTGTTTTCTGCTCTGGGTTGTCCGACTTTACGCCTGCATCTTGACGCTTGGAGAGCGCGGCGAGCGTCCCTCTAGTTTAAATCTTGGCTGTTATTATTTATGTTATTATCGCGATTATTTCCGATTGTTGTATCGGTTATTAGTCCCGTTTCCGCGGTTGTTACATCGGTTTCTGCCGCGGTTATTATGGTTAGTGCCGTTGCGATTATTGCGGCCGTAATTGCTATTGTTGCGACGATTGCTATTTTGACTATTATTGTCGTTGTCGCGCGGCGTGCTATCGCCTTCGGAATTTTCCCGATCCTGGAAAACAATCATCTTCCTATACGCGTGTTTGATTAATGTGCAGCAATTGTTTAAAAAATGCCCCGACACTCCGCAATAATTGCAACACTTCCTCCCTCGCGTCTGGTTTCCCGAGTTCGGGTTCGAGGCTACGTCTCCCTGAGGATCGACCTCGTCGACTGTTACCCTGCGTACCTGCGCTGCAGGTTTAGAGTTAGAGGGGTAAGTCCTGTTCGCATATCTGGCGCGCTGCTTGCCCTCGAACTCTATAGCCGTAGTCTGAGCCGTAGCCTCGAAGTCTGATCTTTGGGGGCCTTGCTACGCACCTGGTGGTCCAGGGGTGGACGTAAACCGAACAAAAACTGCTCTAGTACGTCTTCTTTTGCGCGATGCTTTCTCGACCTCCTCTCGGCTCTCGGTAAGTCTGGGGCTGAATCGATTATTGTCATCAGCCGATTGTATAGTTTTTTTACGCGAATTCCGTAGTCGGCTACGGACTCGGTTGCGCCTTGCTTCACCTGCTCGAGGTCGGCATTAATTTGGTCCGCGATGCCTATATTCGCGAAATGCAACGTCAGATCGTGTAACAGTTTTTCTACCGATTTATACTTCACGGTTCTCGCGCGATATCCTTTGGTTGCTTTTCCCTTCAACCTATTTGCGATATGCAAAAGCATATATTTCTCCTGCTCCGGCCAGTACGATTCCATGACCTCGCGAACGGCACTACAGAATTCGTATAAATTGTCCTGGTCACCGTCAAAATGAGGGTTAAATGCCGCCGCTTGGTGAAACGGCATTTCCGACTTTCGGCTCTTTTTCTTGTGTTTGCGCGTCGCGCTTTTTGCCGAGCGCTTGCGACCGGGCGATTTCGCTGTGCGCGCGCTTACGTTTACCGTTGGACCGCTCCGGACTCGAATCGCTGTCGTCTGAGTCCTTGCGCCTGCGGCGGGATGATCTGCGCTTTTACCTGTCATCGTACCGCTCCGGACTCGAATCACTATCGGTCGACTCTTTACGCTTACGGCGAGATGATTTTGATTTCCACCCGTGAAAACTCTTGCGCATGTTACGTGATGTTTCACGTTTCCTGTTTCCTCGGGACGACGCGGATGACCCGTCGTCTAAATCGTCGCTATTATCGGAACTTTGTTCACTCCGCGAATCGCTTTCAGTCTCGGAGCTAGGCTGCGCACTATGGTAAAAGCCCGCGCTCTTCTGCTACGGCTAAATCCTGCTCGACTATGGCTCTTATTTCGCCTTGCGCAAGTTTGCGCATGCTCTCGGTCTCGCTATTGCTGTAATGCTCCATATGCATTACGCGCCTTTCCGGTTTTCCGTGGTCCTTCGCGCGGCGGTCCCGTTCTTTTATTATCGGCGGTCTGTTCGAATAATCGTATCCGACTTGGCGTCGGCTAAAATTTGTAGGCAAGGAGCTCGGTGCTGCGCTTCTTCTGCCAGTTGTCGCTATTTAGCTCCGCATACCACTCGACGAGTTTTTTCTTCGCTGGCTCGCGGCGCGCTCGGGACCCGACGCTTGCGGGCTAGTGACTCGCCTATATGTGGCTAGTGGCCTGTGACTGCGCCGGGTTAGTCCGCCAGTACCTGCTTCCCCCGAAATAGCGGACTTGGAGTCCTGCGTCGCGCCTTTGCTTCTGCTATATATTTAGCCATAAACTGGTGGCTTTTACCCGCAAGGGATCTATCATGATTCCCTTCGGCTCCTGTGTTTCCTATACTATTTTTTTTATCCCATGCAAATTGTATTCGCCTGCGCGGCACCTTTCGACGATCGCGTATTGCTCTTTTATTGAGATTGGCACGCCCGTCAGATTTCCTGGGAGCGGCTCTTCGCTCGTGACTGGGCTCAGCCTAAGTTCCTCGAGTCTATCTTCCAGCCTATGCATTTCTACCTGACTGGACGATTCACGTTCCTTCGGGGACAGGGCGTGCGCTTCCGACTCGAATTCCTCCGAACTATCCGATTGACTTCCGACCTCGCGGCCTCGTGTTTCGGCGGTTTTTGGTTACTCGAATGAACGCGCCATTTTCGGATCGTCATGCACGAAGTCTTTTTCCGGCCAATTTTTCGTTAGCTGTTGCATCCGTCAGACAGTCTCCGAGCCGTCAGTATCTATTGCTACCTCGCTAATCGTGCGCCGAAATGATCTTCCCGTCCGCGGGCTCATTTTGCAAAGTGATTTGAATCCCGCGCGTCCAAGTCCTTCTTGTTCTTTGAAATGTTCTCGGTCGTTCTCCATACCTCCGCCCTTTGTTTTCTTTCGCGTTCCGATATTTAGTACCGTCTTTGCGGCATCTATTATTCCCGGGGGGTCATGATGGTCCCGCTGCGCACAAAATGCCGACACTAGTATAATTATCGCGCGACTAACCGAATTGCTTGCAGGTTAGTTATAGGACGCACTGCCGAAAGCCAAGCTGCGCGAAATAAATAAAACATAATAAAATTGGCAGAAAAGACTTACATTAGAAAAATGAAGACGACGGTTGCGTAACGCATGATGACTCCTTGCGCTGGACTTCGATGGCACAAACCGGGCGGCTGGCGCGCGCCGACGGCTGGTCTGCGTCGGCGGCTGAGATGCGTGGATATAGTTGGGCTGCCGGCGGCTGGTCCGCGCCGATAACTCTCGTCTGGAGGCGGCTCGTTGGCCCAGATGGGCTTTGTATGCCGAAGGTCAGCTTTGTTGGTTTCGCACCCCTCACTGTAGCCCTTCAGTTAGCCATAAAAATATTATTGCAGGCTTTCTCAAAGATAAAAATTATTAGTATCACTCCACGAGAGAATTTTATAGTAACATAATCTATTTAGGTATAATTTCACATTACATTTTAAAGCAAATAAAAGTTAACGAATTAAAAATTTACTTAGAAAGTATGTACATAATATTTATATTTTATCACCGGCTTCAGTTATTAGAACCCGTTGATTACAGGAATAATACCTAAGGATTATTCACGTAAACTAGGGAATCAAATAATCTTTTGAAAACAAAATAAATTTAGGTCTTATTACATATCCTCGGTTACTACGAACAGAAGCACAATTCAAACACAACTCAAAAAAGGCCTATTTTAATATGCTATTTTCAAAGCACTAGAGTAAAATAAATTTGTCCAAGACCTGATAAACTTAAGTATACGAATTAAGAATCAAATTATTAGGTCCTGAACGAAATAAATATATTAAAATAGGCCTTTTATGAGTTCTGCTAGTCTTCGTAAATATTGGCAAGAATTCGTAAGAGAGAGAGAGAGAGAGAGAGAGAGAGAGAGAGAG
>UCOJ01002626.1:0-10444 GCA_900474305.1 Cecidostiba fungosa
CTTGCGGACCGCGGAGAGTGGCTGGGTTCTTCTTTGCTCGGCTGTCGGGAAAAATGCTTGGAACTAGGGAGGCATGCAAATAATGACTCGCGGCAATTTGTATGACTCTACTCTCGGGCTAGTATGCCCTTTCACATTTATTGAATAATAACAATTGTTTCTGTCGGATTTATTCCGCTTGATTACAATGGTAATTGCGCATCGGGCGCGTGTAAGAAATTGACGAGGCGATCACCGAGATCGGCCGTTGCTCGTGAGCGGAATTTTCCGCGATCGACTCTAGCTAGCTAATACGTTTATACGCGTGCAGTGCATTCAGCACTGGCCTAATGAGAGAGAGATATATACTCAGGCTATGCGCCGACACATTACAACTCACGGTGCTGCTTGTGACGCTTGCTGCTCCTGCGGATGGCGCGCTGGTCGCCGTAGCGCTTTCTCTCTGTCTCTGTCTCTCTGTCTCTCTGTCCCTCTGTCTCTCTGTCTCTCTGTCTCTCTGTCTCTCTGTCTCTCTGTCTCTCTGTCTCTCTGTCTCACTGTCTCTCTGTCTCTCTGTCTCTTATCTTCCTATCCTATTGCTTCGCGTACGTGCGCGCTTAGTGCATGTGTGTGTGTGCTGGGCACATGCTGCTGTGCGAGCGTGTGCACTGTCACAACATATAGCATCTACTATTATGCATCCGTAAATTAAAATTTAGATATTTAGATATTTATTGACCAGACAAAAATTACATATTAATTAATAACAGCTTAATACAATTTGAAAAAACAGAACAATTTATAAATACACTATTAACATTTCTTAAAAATTTCTTAAAGAGAAAAACAATTTTTTATTACATGTGAAGCTTTACCCATTCTTTTAGTTTATACGTATAATTCTTAGAACATAAAATTTTTAGGTTATTTGGCAGATCATTATAAACTCCTATGGCTTTAATATAGCTATTCTTATTACTTATAGTCTTAAGTCTCCTAGGTATCTGAATGCTTTTATTCCTAGTTTTGCTTTCTGAATTTAGAAATTTAACTTTTAATGTGTCGTAGTGATATATTAGTGATTCGTATGCAAATAATTGTCCAATATTCAACGGATTATCCTGAGCAAAATTATTTTTGTTTATGATTTTCAAAATTCTGTTTTGTAACCTTTGTAATAGATTGGTAGCAGTAGAGTAAGCACCACCCCAAGCTATTATACCGTAATTTATCACACTATGAAAAAATGCATAATATATCATTTTTTAAGTTTTAGTTTGCATGAAACTTTTAATCTTTCTAAAAATAAATACCATATATTTCAACTTATTTATTAAATACTGTATATGATTTAACCATTTCATATTATAATCAAAAATAATTCCTAAGTACTTGGTATTTTCAACTCTTTTAATGTCTTTGCCATCAATTTGTATCAAAAAATTTTTAGGTACGCTATCAGAGTAGTTTCCGATAGTCATGCAAACTGTTTTGTCAATGTTTAGTGATAGCTTATTTAGTGCAAGCCAGTTAGATACTCTATACAAATAGTTAGTCATTTTTTCCTCTACTCCTGTCCAAGAATTATCCGTCGAAATAATTGCTGTATCATCCGCATATGATATTATTGAATTCGTAGGCATATTTTGCAAGAGATCATTAACATATAGAATAAAAAACAGTGGACCTAAGATAGTACCTTGAGGTACACCAGTGGTAATTGTTTTGGCTTGACTTAAACAGTCATTAATTTTTACTCTTTGTTTTCTACCTTCCAGATAACTAGTTATAAGTTTATGTGCCGTGCCTCTGATTCCATAATTGTAAAGTTTATCAAGAAGTATCTTATGATCTACCGTGTCAAATGCTTTCGCAAGATCGAGAAAAGTGATTGCAATCGGGGTACTATTGTCTAAGTTCTCATAAATAATCTTGGTTATTTCTGCCAAAGCATCTTTTGCACCTCTATTTTTAACAAAACCATATTGATTACTGGATAAAATATTAAATGCACTAATAAAATTCAATATTCTATTATAAATGATTTTTTCGAAAATCTTTGCTACATTAGATATCAGAGATATTGGCCTATAATTAGTTATATACTTCTTGTTTCCAGTTTTATGTATCGGTACTATATCTGCATTTTTTAGCGCAGTCGGCCATATAGATTTTTCTATACATAGATTTATAATATGTACCAGTGGGTCAACTATATACTGAGTTAGAGTTTTCAGTGATTTAGAGTTTATGTTGTCTACTCCTCCATTCTTTAATTTCATATTTTGAATTATGTCAGCAATTTCAAAACAATTAGTAGGCGTAATAAAAATAGAATTGTTATTCATATTTGGTAATTTGACATTAACATTCATTGGTTGCACTATTTTATCACTCAATGTTTTGCCGATGCTACTAAAGTAAGAGTTAAAATGGTTAGCAATATCTGTATGATTATTTAATATATTTTTCTTATCATCATAGATCTGGTTTATATTACTATCTTTTTTCGCATTTTTACCTAGTTTTTGTTTGATTACTCTCCACAGGTTCCTGGGATTATCATTATTTTTTTCAACCTGTTCTCTGTCATATATTATCTTTGCTTCTTTGATCACTCTATTTAAAATTTTAACATAATTTCGATATTCTATCTTTAGATTCGCATTATTTGGTTCAGTTTTACATAATTTGTACAGAGTTTCCTTTCTTTCGCAAGAATTTAATATTGCCTTAGTGATCCATTTACTTCTGGGTACTTTATTGTTATTGTGTTTTCTGTTCAATTTCTTTATGAAAGTAGCCCGTTGTATACAGTTATTTATTTGTCCTAATAATGTATTCACGGCTAAATTAGGGTCATGCATTGACAATACTGTACTCCAACTTTCACTGCTAGCTATCCTACTTAATTTATCATAGTTTATTTGTGTTATTGAATCTTCTGTTTTTTTCTTCTTAAATTTACTTAATGCTGTAAATAATGGATAATGATCTGTTAGTGAACTTAATAGTTTAAAATGTAAAGTGTGTATTGTCTTAGCTTTAGTAAATATATTATCAATGCATGTTCCCGTGTTATTATTCCTATCTGATGGTCTAGTAATACCTTGAAATCCCGGTAAATATCCATTATCTAAAAAATTGTTCAGAAATTCCTGACTAATATTATCTATATTTAGTAGGTCAATGTTAAAATCACCTATAATTAAGTGATTAATAGCATATTTCTTGTTATATAATAATTGTTTTATATTAGTAATAAACTCAATTTTTGGAATATCATGCGATCTATATATAGCCGATATCTCTATATTGCCATTATCAGTTTCAATGATTGAATTTATTATTTTAAGTTTACCTATTTCAATAATTTCAGTGCTTTCAATAATGGAATTCTCTATATACATTACTACACCATCCGATTTATTTATCTTACTATTATTGTAATATAATTTGTAACCTTTCAGATTAAAATAGTCGCAACATTCCAAATTCCAAGTCTCGGCGCAAACTATAATACTAGGCTTAGTGTCCAAGCTCTCAATAAGTGCTTGCAGTTGTAAAAAATTACCATTAAGACTACGAATATTTAAGTATATAATATATTCTTTCTTATTAGTCACGTAATTATTGAGAGTGATAACACTATGAAAAGTATTTTCAGTTTGAATTATATCCTTTTGTAAACTGTCAATTAACTCGATGTTCTGCTCCATGATCGTATTACCGTTTTTTAGCTGCGTCGGTTTTCCTTGTAGTTGATAGAATACTGCTGCGTGGTGATAGTGACGTCATTGATTGTGATTTCTGTCTTGCGCTTGTTGATTCAGCTCCGGTGTTTCTGTAGATATCTATCTTACCGATGTATCTCTGTATTACCGGAGACAATGGATAGTCAGTAATTGCTATGTACTTTTTAATTCTGTTCATCAGAACTTGGCAGTGTTGGCTATCATTTGCAACATGCTTAGTATCGTACTGAGTTTTGTACGTATTGTTATTATATAGGCAATTAACGCAGCACATATCATTTATTCTATTACAATATACACTATTATGAGATCCAGCACATTTCAAACACACTTTTTCATTAGAGCATTTATTTCCATTATGCCCAAACCTACCACAATTGAAACAAGGTTGTAGGTTTATGTCATCGAAAACTCTGCAATTTTGATATCCTACAAAAATTCTGTTTTTGTTTTCTCTAATATGTTTGTATATTTCAGCACTGACTTCTAAGATAACACTTTGTAATTTTGTTGTTTTGTTTATGTACGTGTGCACAACTATACATTTACTTTCAAATTTCTTAAAATTTCTAGCATTTATATCCTCTTCTATAGTTTTTAAGTCCATTTGTTCATAGTTATCAATTCCAACTACTTTTAGCCTGGGTTTTCTAACCTCTTCCTTTTCAATTGTACATGTGTTGGACAGTTTCTTAGTTAGCGATTTCTCGGTATCAATAGCACTTGCTTCATTCATGCAGCTAATAATAATTTCACTATCATTCTTGAATATCACTTTCTTTGTTTGAATTGATTTTTCTTTGTTCAAATAATGAGTGACATTTCTCTTCAGGTCATTACCATCATCTCTATTTTTTTTTCTTATAATGATTTTGGGAATTCGTTTCTGTTTAGGAATTTCATTAGTGAGAACTTGTGAGTAAGACTTGTTCTTAGCTTGTTTAACAAGATTCAGATGTTCATTTAGTAGTAAGTTTTTATCTTGTAATTCACTATTTAATAATTTTAACAACTTGTTTTCTTTCTTAAGATTATACATATCATTTGAATCATCCTCATCCTGCTGACTGACACTGGAGTCCTTATCTTCTTCTAATTCATTTAATACCATTCCTCTTATTTCGTTTATCATACTTAATCTCAACTGTGCAATTAAAATTCTTGTATCTTCATTTAGTGTTGACTCATCGTAGTTTGAGGTTATGTCATTGTGATCCGGGCAAATTACCATATTTTCTCCAATGAATTTCGTATTATTCAATCTTTCAAAACAACTCTTATCATAAACACCACCACATATAATACACATAACTATTGAAACTTTTTTATTTTTATGGCACTTATAAAAATTTATATCAGCCTTGTCAGGCGGCGCCATCTTGGCCAAGTATTTATCATTATTTGTTTTTGAAGTGATAACTTCTTATGGGACGGAGTGAATCAGTTGGAATGCATTACGGCGCCGTTATGTCTCGACTCTGGCTTCCACACTGCGGTCTCTTGCTTTCTCTCTTGCACACACACGGCAAGTCAGCAGAGAGATCCCCACTTGGCGCGCGAGTTCTCTCTTTCATGCACACGGCGACTTAGCGGAGACATCCCCACTCTGCGTGCGAACTGTCTTCTCTCTCTCACTGTAAACCATTCAAATTGCTGTAACTTATTTTGGATTAAATGAGGAAGTTGGCCCTGCAAACTCGAGCCAGATGGCGCCAGGGCCCATCGGGTGTGTCATGGCGGATTTACATGTTTAATGTATACCTATATATAATGCTCACGCATGCGTGGGTTTACTTCGTAAGCATGCATCATCACGTGACCTGTCGCACATAAGCAAGAGCGTGAGCATATATATAGGTACACATTAAACATGCAAATCCGCCATGACAGAGCCAACGGGCCCTGGCACCATCTGGCTCGAGCTTGTAGAGCCAACTTCCTCATAAACTCAGTACAATCAATTTTTCTTTACACCTCGGTCGAAAGTACGTACGTCCTGCATCGATTTCAATGCAGAAAGTCCGACATTTGTGCACTGATGGGGGATACGCGCGCCCTCTGTATCAATGAGAGCGAGTTAAAATTTTTTGCGCTGAGGCAGTAGGCCCTTCTTGAACACGTTTCCACGCTGACAGAGAGGATTGTCTTCGCGGTACAGTCAGCTAGTACAGTCAGTCTAGTCAGCTGAAAAATGACTGACACGTGCTTGTCTGATGAATTTGCAAATGAGGAAGTTTTTCGTGATTTCGATTCAGAAGCGCAGTTAATAATACAAACGGAAACTTTACCAAAAAAATCTGCAGAGAGATATATGCCAGTTTATGATACGTACAGTCAAAGTGCAACAAGCGAAGAACGATTTGAAAATTTGCAAATGTAATGCGGGCTTTGAATAAGTTATGTTAGGCTAACATACGGCACCGTAACCTAACTTACGTAAAGACTGTATTACACTTACAAATTTTCAAATCGTTTTTTGCAAATGCTTTGCACATCGAGTGTACAAAAATAAATGGCAGATTGAACATAAAACTTCTCTGTCAGATTCTCAAGATGTAACTTAATCGTATACATGGATCGTATACTTCAAGGAATTAACCTCAAAGTTGAAACCGTCAAGTTTGTGGGAATATTTTTTTATTTATAACCTAAATACAAATAAAGTTTTATTTTTCCGTATATTTTCGATGCCTGCCCCCCGACCAGCAGCACTCGCTTCGCTCGTGCTGCAAATGTCGGGGGCAGGCATCGCAAATTAACTTCGTGAAAGCCCGAAAGAGGCGCTGAAGCGAGGAGCAAAAGTTAAAAATGGCCGCCCAGCGAGCTGTCAGCTGCAACGTGCTAGGATTATTTTTCATAATTATTAACGTACTTTCGACCGGCTATAAAGAAAAATCGTATACGCCACACGGGCAGAAGGCTGGAAGCCCTACACTGCGCTATATGATGCCCTCGGCTTCGCCTCGGGCATCATATAGCGCAGTGCAGGAATCCCAGCCTTTCTGCCCTTGTAGCGTAATATACTATTACTGACCCGACACTTTGAGAATAAATACGTGACATGCAACTTTATTGCTTCAATTTTGACTTCTTCGAAACAATCCAGACTACAAAATTTTTGAGAACACATCAATAATGATAAATCAAGTCTTGTTCAGTTAAATTATGATTTGATACTTTTATTTTTGATATATATTATATGTTTTTCTATTTCAAAAGTCAATTTATATTTAAATCCTAGAAGATAACGCAAGGCCTTGGCTTTTCTTTAACTTTTTGAGTGGCAATCAGCAAAATTAGAGATCGAGTTGGAGATTCACGAGCGAGATTTAGAAACTACTTTAGAAGGACAGAATATTCGATCATTCGATGCTAAGCTACTCCGAATGTGCACGAAAAACTCGGCATTACTCATTTCTAGATACAATAACAATGATTGGGCATAAACATGCAAAATATCTCGTCAATTACATCATCGATCGAAAACTGAAAACAAACTACACGATAAGCTGATAAGAGCCGCGCGCGCTTACGGAAGGTGAGAGTCTATTTCTTTGAGAATGTCGGTAAGTTGAACTTGTTTATGTACTGATGTTCAATTTATCAAAGTCGATTGATGTTGAAAGAGCAATACTTGAAAAATATTGACGAGATTCTGGAAGACTAAGTTTCATGACTGCGGGGGGTGGCGAAAGTGCGTAGTAACGTCCGCGGAACTTTAAACGTTTTGAATTGATGAATAATTACATAACGGAGGGTGAATTACGAATCTTAGTTTATCTTAATTTGGTTATTATTTGTTATAAAGCAAATCAATTGCTGTTTTTTGCCTGCTATATTATGGCGCGAAATTGGATGTTCAGTCAACTTTCAAAAATCCCGTAACTCTGCATGTAATACGATAAGCTATAATAAAATATGTAGCTGGTATTTGCAGTAATATGAATTATAAGAAAATACATAATCTTGTTAATGACTTTGGAAAATTTTAATAGTCTATCATTGATAAAAATGCAACAATAATTTATTGGCCATGAGAAGAATCTCTAAGCACGTTGAATGCTGTGTAGGAGACTTTCAAAATCTAGACAAAAAACATAAAAATGTGTCAACTATAACTTGATAGTATTCACTTTCATCGAATTACTTAATTTCAATCTTACTCTTTTATACGTGTCCAAAGAGAATGTAACGAAATATCCCCGGGATATTAGAATAGGCTTCGACGTGCGAAGCGAGATCAACAAAACGCCTCTAATTGATTGTAAGCTCAGTGTAGTCCAGTCTGTCTCCAATATTGTTGTTCCCAATTCTTGACTCTAAAACATAACGACATCGCATATTTCATATGCAATACTTCTTCAGGTTGCATAACGATGATGTGCTTACTTTTATCGTTAATTCATTTCCAAACCAACAGAACATAAACAGTTGCGTCATTATGCTACTCAGATAGAATAGCATCATGTAAAATTCGGGGCTGGACGCTGATGTATCTTTCGTCAGCTGATAAACGCTCACCGATATCGCCATGGAACTGACAATAAACTGAGAGATCAAGGAGAAACTGAAGGTATCTACAAACTTAGCTGCAAATCTTCGATTATAAAAACATAAAATCAATTTGATGTTTTTATCAAATGAAAATAAGTTAATTATATCAATTCATATTGCATTAGAAATTGTCGATGACAACCTACTCGTAAATGAAGACGTGATGTCGAATGCTCTGACCCAGCAGGTAGTTCTCTCTTCTAAGTCTCGAGGATCTGCCGAGCATCATCCCCTCCTCTGTCTCCGCGTATTTTGACAGATTTACAAGACGATGTGCAAGCAACTCTAGCTGAGCACTGGTAGCCAACATAAGCCCATAGATGGTAACGTCGGTGCCGATCGACAAGTTGCCCATCGACACAGCGCACATTGAGTTTATCGTGTATGAAAGCCAGTAGACATTGGCCGATGAACTATAGTTGTACGGAGTCCAAACTTCTAAAGGAAGGGATTGCTGCGTCTTTCCAGTGATAATAGGGATCGACAAGCCCAAAAGTGTTGTCGGTTCGACCAACATGAAACCGATCAATGTGACGTACCTGCAGTGCAATATAATAGTCATTGGTATTTTATCAGAAAATTTATAACAGCCTCTTTGGAATAAAAATACAAGCAGATGCTGCTCATTAGTTTGATACAGAAAATTGAATAGATTCTTATAAAATTATAAGAAATCAGCTTTTTTCTAATTATCACTTTACTGATGTTAATAACCAAATCAATGAACACCGCAAAGTTTATTAATATTTTGCAAGTTTCATTTACCTGAATTTACCAAAAAAATATGATTTTATAGTAAAACTTGTTCAATATTAAAGAAAATACTACGAAATTAACCTGATGATATCATTGAAACCATTGTAAATAACATCCTCTTTTTCATTCATCGGTCTGGTCCACTCTATCGTCAGCATATCCATAAGCTCGGCAACCTGTTTCTTGCGCCAGAGTATATTGGTGAGCTTACAGCAGACGTTGACCGTCGACATCATCGAGAACAGTGTATCCGTCATCTCGTCGATGCTGATCGTGTCCAGCAATAATCGCAGGATCTGACCCAGAGCAAGATAGTAAGGTAAAGGCACGAGAAAAACGCGAACGCTATCGTAGAGGCGCTCCGACCAGGGGCTCAGCCAGGAAGTCGGCTTCCAGTAGCCGAAACACGTCAGAATTTTGAAGGCTGGATTGAAACCATCCATTTTTATTTATCGATTTTGTTTATATGCAATGAGTTTGGAGAATTTTTTTTTTTCAAGCATTAACGAGCGAAATAAATGGCAACGGCGAGTGGCAAAAAAGCAAATATTTTTAATGACACGAAACAGAGGTAACGAAATATTTGTGATAATAAGAAAGATCGACTCGTATCTTTGCGGTTCGAATTATCCTCATTGTTTCTTATATCGGATTATCTTGATTAAAGAAGTTACGACGAAAATCTTTTTAAAAAATTTGTTGTCAGAAAATCGAGGCTGCAGACTCCTTTAAAAGCGAGTTGCTTGAAATTATTTAAGTAGTAAGTATAAGCGAGTTCGGCCGAGTAGTAGTCGTACGCGGACTGGCGGGAACAACTCGCCAACACTACTGCAGGTGTGAATCGATAAACCATTCTTACTTTTTCATGTTCAATTATCTTTCCCTTTTTCAAGACGCCTCTGTTTCCGCCAGCCTCATTTATTATGGCTGCGCGTATACAAACAATCATCTATAGCTTATGCGCCGCTGAGAGAATCGTCGTTGTACGCGCCGGTTACTTTCGGCGATACCATATAATAGAATATAGTCTGCCGAAGAAGAAAATTCACATTGTTCTTTTTTTTACATCTCTGATGGACATGTGTTATAGAATAAAAAATAAGAAAATGTATTAATTTTTTGTTTTCTTGTAAGTTTATTTGTTTTAAATTATACATTTTAATCAGCGTACTAAAATATGAGAAATAATAGTTGCTATACATTTTGTTACGAATTTGTTACATTGTATAATAGTACAAGATTAATTCCTGATTACTATAATTTTTCGGCTCTATTAGGATGTAAAAATACGCAAGTAATGAAATATAGTGAATACTCGCACCAACTTGCAACAAATATTGATGACGGACAGCAGGGTAAAGATTACCTCGGTAAGTTCCTCGAAACTCATATTCACTAAT
>UCOJ01002627.1:0-10521 GCA_900474305.1 Cecidostiba fungosa
ATAGTACCTCTTCCTTTCCTGAATCCCATCTGTGTGTCGCTCAGTCTCTCCTCTTCTTCCAGTTTTTTCTCCATTCTTCCCCTTATCAATTCTACATAGATTTTGTAGCCTGAGTCCATTAGAGTTCTCCCTCTATAGTTTTTACACTCCCACTTATCTCCTTTTTTGTATATCGGTGTTACAGTCCCTTTCTTCCATTCCTCAGGTAGACCTTCTCCGGCCCATATCTTTCCTATTATCTCCGTCAGTTCGCCTAGCAGCCTATCTTCCTCAAACTTCCATGCTTCACTCTGAATACCATCTTCCCCAGGTGCCTTTCTCTCCTTCAGCCCTCTAACTATCCCTCTCACCTCTTCTACATCTATCTATATCTATACCTCCTTCTTCGTTTGCAACATCTCTCTCCGTCACCGTTACAGCCCTCTACCATCCTTTTGTTCCTCCCTCTCCTCCAATTGCTTCTCGAAATACTCTAACCATTTCCCATCCTCTATCCCTCTGTCTACCTGTACTCTTTTCCCTTTCCTCCTTCTTCTGACCAGATTCCAAAACTTTTTACCTGTTCTGTCCTCTTTCGCTTCCTTTATCTCTATCCTCAAGCCTTCCTCTTTTTTCCTATACAAGCCCCTCAGCTTTCTCTTTGCCTGTGTATGCACCTCCCTGTTCCTCCCCCTCCCTCCTAACCCTCTTTTCAGTCTCCTCATCTCCTTTTTCTTCTTTCTGCATTCCTCATCCCACCACTTTCTCTCCTCTCTTTTCTTTACCACTCCTCTTCTAATCTGGTTCGCGTTCCCTACCTTAATCTTTAATTCTCTCCATGTCCTTGCCTCCCTCCCTTTTCTAGCCACGGTCTATACTCTTTGATCGCCTTCTCTGTCCATGCCGCCCTACACGTTTCCTCATCTCTCTTCCCTTCTTTGTTTTCCTCTGTTTCCATTTCTATTACTACCGACTCATGGTCAGACTCGTGCCTTTCCTGCACCCTTAAGGACTTCACTTTTCTCCTACCTTCCTCATTTGTGATCCCATAGTCGATCACTGAACACCCCATCCCTCCTACGTACGTCAGTTTCCCTTCTTCGTGGCCTTCTATGTTACCATTTAATATGCATAGACCGATCTACTTCATTCTATTCAACAGCTCTTCACCCTCTTTATTCATTTGCTTGTCCTTTGAAACTTTCCTCTCCTCGTTTCCCTCCTCATCTAAATCCCCACCCTCTGTCCCAGTTCTCGCATTTAAGTCCCCATACCATATAATTTTCTCCCCCCTGCTCTTTCGACCATTTCTTCTACCTCCTCATAATTCTTTTCCCTTTCTTCTCTCATGTAAGTCCAGCCTATCCACCATGTTTCTCCTTTGATCTGTACTTTCCCCCCTATAAATTGACCTGATCTCTTTCCCATCCATTCTACTTTATCCCCTTTATTTCCTATCCTTAATGCCATTAGCATCCCTCCTTTCATCCTTCCCCTGTTCCCTCCCTTCTTAGCCTCTCTTACCTCTATCTCGTAACCTTGCAGCCTCTTCTTTAACCTTGCCTCCTCTTCTCCTTCTGTCCAGGTCTCTTAAAGACAGATGACGTCAAAGCCTTTTATGAACTTCCATCCCTCTTCTTCCAGTCCCTTTAGCCCTGCTACATTCCAGCTCAGCACTTTTATGCTCTTCTTCTCCTTTGCCTCCTCCTTCTTCTTTTGTTTATCCTTTATCATTTCCCGCTTCTCTTCGAAAAAGCCTCCCTTCTCTCTCGTTACACACGAATTCCTTCTCTCCCGTCATCAGTCTATTCCTTCCCACTTTCACCGAGTTCCCATTTCTCCTCCACTCTCTGGCTATCTCATTCAACCTGTCTCTGTTCCTCCGCTTTCTCCAGGTCGTGTCATGATCTATATTCATGCCCGATCCTTTTAGTCTTTTCTTCGCCTCTATTACCTTTTCTTTCTCATGTCGGTCCCTGCACACCACTCCCACTTTATTTTTGGTCCTTCCTCTGATCACCCACGTTCTTCTCATCTCTGCTTTAACTCCTAGTCGCTCTTCCATCCATTTTTCCAGCTTCGTTCTGTTCCATTCTCCTTCTAGGCCTGAGATCACCACGTTGTTTCTCTTCCTTTCTCTCTCCCCCTCCTCTATTCTTCACTCTAGCTCCGCCATCTGCTTCTTTTCTTTCTTCCTTTCTTTGGCACTCTAACCGTCTGCTCTGTTGCTTTCCCCTACCGGTCCAACCTTCACCTTACCCTCTAGCTACTTTACCTTATCTTCCATTTCCTTTTTTAGTTCTTCCCTTTTCCGTCCTTCCCTCTCAGCTGCAATCCTTACCTCTCTCTCTCTCTCTATTTTCACTTTTTCTCTTCTTTCCTCTTCCAATTGCGTCCTGAGCTCCCTCATTCCTTCTTTCATCTTTCCCTCTATCTCTTTCCACCTCTCTTTCCACCTCTCCTCCCATCCCTCCATCCTCTTCTTCCTTTCCACTCTCTCCTCCTGCATCGACTGCCACACCTGGTCCAGCGTGCTTTGCAGTTTTTCCATCTCCTCTCCCTTCTTTTCTTTCTTTACTAGTTCAGTATTAGTCGGTGTCCTAACCGATCGGTTGCTCTTCTCTATCTTTTCCTTTTTCTCCCTTTTCTTGCTCTCCTCCTCTTCTGGACTTCTCTCTTTTCTTTTCCCTACTTCTCTATCTTCCCATCTAAAACTCTCTTAAAGTTTCAGCTGTTTCTGAGCCATCCCCCCTCCTCTGCTCCATCTTCTTACTCCTCTCCCTCTTGGAGTGCTATTCCTCCTCTTCACTGTCTCCTATTCCAATTGGCTCCGTTCAAATCCTCGCGGGGTTTTAAATTCCTGTTCCTCTTCGTTCCTTTGGTTCCTATCACTTCCCTTTGTTCGTAGAATTACCTCCTCTATCTGGTCACAACTGTAGTTCATCCGTTCCGTTCCGCGGTCGTACCGCTCACTCCTCCCACCTCCCTCTATCTCTCTCTCTCTCTGTCTCTCTCTCTACGCAACCTAACCTCTGTCTGCTGTTCAACTTATCACTCGTTTGCTCACCGTTCCCTTTCTCTCCCCTATTCCACTTTTTTACCTGTTTTGTTCTCCTCTTTTCCTTTTCACTCCATATACTCCTTCTCTATTTCCTTTTCACCTTTAACTTATAAAAAAAAACGTTTACTATTAGCACCTACTAATCGCACGTCTGACGCCACAAAAGCTAGCCAAACCTCTATTACAATATAACTTTAAATTTTTCCTAAGTCTTTAATTGTAAATCTTTTCATTAGATTAGCTTTTATTTTGTTTATTTTATTTTTATCTTTGCAACAAATTAAGAGATCATCTACAAAGACTAACATACATATTGGATCTTCGCTCGTGTTATTTACGTACAAACAGTAATCATAATTACTTCTTACGAAGTATAGTTTTTCTACATATTTATTGAAACAATCATACCAAGCTCTTGGAGTTTCTCTGAGTCCATAAAGTGCCTTTTGCAATTTGCAAACTTTATTATCTTCTGTTTCATAACTTTTCGGTTAATTTATATACACTATCACGCCTACAGGACGTGATTAATTGTTTAAATAAATGTCGGGCGTGCAGAAGGCACTAGGCACGGCTCGGGCTACTCAGATTTTGCTCACTCGAACGAAAGAGAGAAGTGTAAATTTTCATTTCTAAATTTTCATTTCTTTCGACGTTGAATTTGACCAATGCCCGCATAGACTCGTAATCTGGCGCGTAATACAAAATAAACACAGGTGGTATCACACCTAATAGAGATGTCAAACCACGGGTCTATCATGTATGACTCAATTAACCAGAGCATGATCGTAGTATATACACAGGTGGCAGCCCGCTAATAAAGCCATGATAAGATCATTTTCAGCGCGTTAGATTAATTAAACAAAATCTTAGAGATACACTGCAATCACGCGCTGACTAGATGCGTCATGCGACACCTGTACGAATAGCCCAAAAACGAGTATATAAGACCTCGACTTTCACCGGGCCGGCAGTCAGTATTGTGTTAAACCTATTGTCAGGATCGAGCATTCTTACGTTAAATTTATGTATGGAAAACTCCGTACAACGGCATTCTTCGAAATACCACCGAGTAGACAGGTACTCTCACCAATAGTCATTCAAATATTGTAACCATTATCTCAGCATAAATATAAACTGTTGAAAGTGTATACTAATAAAATAAGCATCAGTGTATACTAATAAAATAAACATCAGTGTATATTAATAAAATAAGCATAAGCGTATTAATAAAGAATACATTAGCGTCAGTGTATTAATCACAATAAATAAGTGATAGTTATTTTGTAAATCATCTGACCAATCAATAAAAACCATTGGACTTCAAGCGTAAAGGATTACTATATTTATTAAACAATTCTCCAGAAATCCCGATCTGATCAATCAATAAAAACCATTGGACTTCAAGCGTACAGAATTACTACATTTACTAAATAATTCTCCAGGAATCCCGAGAACCCTCTTCGTAAAGGTAAGGATCATTTCTTATAAACCATAGCCAAAGTCACTAAAATTCAATATCGTACTAATTCCGTGCCCTTCGAATGTTTTACCCGCTCGAACAAGCACGCGCTACTAAAACTCTGAGTCGGACTTGCGATAATTAAATTCAAATACTGCGAGACCGTCACAGAGTAAAAAATTGGTGCCCAGCGGTGGTAACGAATTTTTTTCATTCAATTTGAGTGACTGTAGCTAAAATAAACATAGATAAATAAAATAAAATAAAAAGTAGCAACTCCTTGTCCTAATAATAATCAGTATAGACACATAGTAAATTAAAACATTTCCTTTCTTAAACGACGCGTGCTGTACAGCTATGTATACACAACGTCGTTTGTACAGCTCACACAAATCATAGTCGCACACCTTCATAATCATTGTAACTCCGAAAAATAATAAGAAAACAATTAATAAAATAAAATCATTACTATGTTTTTTTTACCAATAAAAAATCAATAAATAAATCAATAAAATCAAACAAATACAAGATATATGTTTTTTTTTGTTTTCTGCCTTAAATTCAAAAATAATTTATAAAAGAACAAATATTTTTTTAATAAATAAATAAACACATAAACACATTTTTCCCAAAAATCCATTGCCGTCCACGCTTTCTAACGCGCGAATAAAATTCGTACAAGACAACGTGTTTAAACAACTCGGCCGAAAAGACATACCGACGACAGGACACGAGAAGGCAGCCATTACCCTTTCTACAGCACAAGCCGCACCACTATACGCACAGTGGTAGCAGTGGCAACGCTGTCTAATTCAAATTAAAAAAAAAGAAATTTTTTTTCTCCTGTTTTTCTTTTTCAGATTTTACTCAACAATATAGAACTATAAAATTATTAAAATATTATTAATTAAAAAATAATAATAATAAACCATTAAAATCTTCACACCACCACATTCCTACGTAACCAAGAAGATAATAAACATTTAAAAATAATTTACTCGTTTTAAGATCTCTTTAAGGGGATGTCGAATCTAAAAACACTGTTTTTCTGTTCCCTATAACTTTTTTAATAACGCTTGCAATTAAAAACCAAGACCAGAGCGCGATAGTGTTGAGTTTAGTGAATCATTCTACCAGAAGAAAATACCAATAGGACTTTTAGTTTTTGTAAAAGTTGTGAAGTACGAGCGGGTGTTTATGCATGTTCAAGCGATTACAGCGCTAACTTTAAAATTTAATTTTACTATTAACTTAAAATAATTTGGATTATCATCAATATAATGAGCAGACCCATCGAAATGTCCGTTCCTTGTCGAAGGCGGGCTGCTTTAACATCTTCGCAGCCACGCCGGGTGATGGACTAACGAGAGCAGCATTCCCCCAGATGAGAGGAATAACGCTTTCGGACTAATCAAGCGGACCGCCGTGTAGGCCGTGCGGTGCAACCCGTGAGCTGCCAAAAGGAGATCCTGGGTGGGGAGGCGATCTAAGGCTGCGTGCCGAAGTGACCTGAACCATCTTTGGCTCCTGCTGACGGCAAGACGGGCGGCCGGTGCCTAGCCAGTGCCGGTCAACCGGCTCGGCGAGTGCGTGCTATCGTTTGACGTCAGCCGGAAACTCTCCAGAGAGTCGAGCACTTCAGTCCGGGGTGGAAGACTCGAGAGAGCGGAGGTTGGCTAGGGCGATAACACGTGCTATATCATGGTATGATGTACCCAGTCTGGCACCGCGTATTCGCTGTGTGCGAAGCATGACCCGCCATCTACCGGACCGAGAAGCGCAATAAAATAAGATTTCGTGCGATGGCTTAACATAGCGTACACACTCAAATATGTTTTACAATTAAGAAACATATTTCAATGAGTACATAAACACATGTGCTGTTACTTGGTACATTGCTGTTCAATTTATAAAAATTCCCATGTATTTTCAACCTGTAGAAGTAGAGAAAATGCGATTCGAAAAATTCGTACCTACACGGAGCACCGAGCGGCCGAGCGCTGCGCCTGCGCGTGCTGCGCGCGCTGCTCCGATCCATTCAAAATTTGTTTCCAAAATTCAAACAACATTGACGTTTTGTAAACAGCGATATCAGTTGAGTAAATAAACTAGTTTTGGCGCGTGAATAAAGTCTCTCGCATCTAAGGTTTTATTTATTTCAGTGCAAATCTGTTCAGTGTTCAGTTCAGTTCAGTTTCTGTTCAATTAATAAATCGTGATTTGCAAAGTTTGTGAAAAAATACTGCAACGAGAATAATCCAAGTCAATTGGAAATCATGGAGATGATCATTAAAACTGGTTTTAGAAGTGTCAGTCACACCATAAATTTTCAACCAGAAACAATGTCGAAGGGAAAGCTTCTAGTCACAGCAAATCATGTTTGTAATGTTAAAGAAAGTCGAATGAATGGTCAAAGCTATCGCATAGAAGCAGAAGTTGTTCGACAAACTTCTGTTTCACTGAAACCCTACAGTGCAAAATTAAATGTAATTTATACACATTTTTTCATTATATTTAAAAAAATGAACAAACAACATATTAAAAAAATAATATTTTTGTAGATTGATGATGATCGAAAGATCATAGGAGTTTCTTGCACATGTGTGTACAATCAAAGTGGCAAATGTAAACACATTGCTGCTTTGATTTATTATGTAAATAATGAAGAGAGCTTAAGTAAAACGGATTTTGAACAGCAATGGGGAAAACCTACTGTTCGACAGTTAACTCAAGAAAAATATTCGAAAGGAAGTTACTTTGCTCAAATGTTCCCAAGATCAAAACAGTCTGCAGATGTACCACTTTTAAATTTAGAATTACTCGTAGAACCTTCTCCTCTGCAAACTCTTATTTTGGAATCTAAAAAAGATAAGAATGAAAGAGTAATCAAGAATCTGATGAGTTTTATGCTAGATGAAGTAGATGTAATTTTAGAAAAAGAAGATTGTGCAATTTGTCTAGACCAGATTTTTGCAATGTGTGAAAAATCAACTTTTTATGATAGTACTCCAGTATTAAATCAAGAAGTGCAATATTATTATAATAGTCATATTGTCTTATCGAGAAAAGACATTATTGATTTATGCTGTGAGACGATACAACAATCCAAGTGCTCCAAATGGTTTCAAGCCAGAAGACTGCGGATATCTGCAAGTTCGAGTGCTCACAATATCAAAATCAGGAACAAGAAGCCAGTGGAAAAGTTGGTATTTGAGATGCTCCATCCAGCAAAAATTGACCTTGCTTCTCTTCGATATGGAAGCACACATGAACAGGCTGCTAAACAAGAGTACGAAGAAGTATTTCATGTATCAGTTATAAAAATGGGATTAATAGTCAGCGAAGAGCAACCTTACTTGTGTGCAAGCCTTGATGGTGTTGTGATGCACGATGGACATATTATGAAATTGGTGGAGTTCAAGTGTCCAAGCTCTTGTGAAAAATTGCCCATCGTTGACTATCTGGAAAAGAAATGCAATGTAAAATATTTGTACTTCGAAGAAGGTAAAGTGAGTTTGAGAAAAAGTTCACAATATTATACTCAGTGTCAGTTCCAGATGTACATCACTGGGATTAATAGTTGTGACTTGTACGTGTACTCACCAATGATTGATGGCAGTTGTTGTGTCACAATTGTCCGTGATGAGAAGTTTTTGAAAGCAGCCACATTGAAATGTAAAAATTTTTACTTCGATTCATTATTACCAAATTTAATCTCTGAAGGGAAAACAGAGTAGTGAACAGAAATAATGAATCTATTCGAAATTTCACCGGTACAAATATTAGCAATGTTATGTAAATATTAATTTTTGTAATTCCTGAAACTAGTCAAGTTTATTTAAAGTTTATTTATATAATTGATTGTATTATAAAGATGTATTTAGGAGAGTACGAAAAGATAGAAATAAAATTTCACAGTTTACTTTAAAAAAAAAAATTTATTCATTACTGTTACCTTTTTCATTGGCTATGATTGGTGGTTGTAAGTTTACAAGTACACAACAAACATGAACAATATCATCAATATATTTGAATAAATATTCTGGAATTTTATCCAATATTTGATATGTCCTCTGTCGCTGCATGATTCTCTCCACATGAATCCGGACCCTTGCTATGCTGTAAGTCTGCTCAGTTTCTTCTTTCGTAAACTCACTTTTTTTCAAAAAATGGTGGCATCACTATAATAACTTTTTTTCCACTATCACTAAGTATTCGACGAATTTCTGGAAATCCTTTGTCGGCTAGCACCACATCATCATCTTCCAAAAGATCAAGCAATCCAGACTCAATGGTTAATTGTGAGTCACTTTTTCTTCCACCTGCAACTTTTGATTTAAAACTGATAAATCCTCCTGGTGTGATGCCTACAAGAAGTTTGGCGGTAAATCCTTTCTTGTAATGAGAGTATGTATAAACTCTATTATCTACACTCGAGGGAACTTCTATTCGGAACTCTGTGCAGTCAATTATCACACGAGTTTCTTGATACTCCGGTAAAAAACACTCTGGCATTGTACCTCGAACAAGGTCTTTAGCTGGCCAAAATACCAAATTAGCTGTTGAACAAGCAAGTTCTTCTAACACAGAATAAAATAGTCTTGAAATTCTGGTCCTGTGCACAGAAAATAAAACACTCAATGCTGAGAATGTCAATCCAGTTTTCAGTTTCACCAAAAATATAAAGAGTTTATTTTCTTTAGAAACTCTGGCATTTTCACCAACACTTTTTATTCCTTTTAACAGAAACTGGAACGTTTCTAAGGTCACTCCGGCAAGATTTATTAATTCTTTGTTGGTTTTTACTGATGAAATACCAGCAAAATAAGGACGCTCACTGTTAACACTGGTAATATTGACCTCAACTGACTTATCTGCAAAGTTTTTGACTGGTGTACCGCACTGCTTGTCCTTACACTGTGTTCTATTTGGCACTATTATCTTAACATTCACTGCAATATCTGTTTGCACTTCAGCATCACAAAAACCACTTGGATATATGTATCTATTGCAGGTGAACGTACGTTGATATTCAGTATTTTCCAGAAAAATATCAGCTTGACAACCTTGATCACAAAACTGTGGATAATCTTGATCAACTTGAGCATCCATGCCAAAATCCATAGAAGTATTTTCAGAAAGTTCCATTGGCGTCTCCTTGATTTCTTCTTTGTAATAAGGTTTTTTCTTAGCTAATAATTCTTGTTTGAAAGTTCTGATTCTGCGCTTCATGAAACGAGCATGCCTGTAAAAAAGATTTGTATTGAATATACTATTTTAATAGTTATAAAAATTAATTACTAATAAAATATATACCTCATTATTGCAACTTCTTGAGTAACCTTTGATTTGCAGTAAATCTTGAATACTGATGGAACATATGCCGGACTTATCTCTTCATTCGCCTTTGCTCCTCCAATAAAATGAGATGAGCATATATTGTCTGATGGTTTTGGGTTCCAGTCAGTAGAGCTAAATAAATAAAAATCTTTTTATATAAATATATGCCAGCAGATTGCTATACTGAAAATTGGAGCAATACAAAAGAGAGGTTATGGTACTCACTTTACTTTTCTTACAGCAGCAACCCATTTCCGCCTTTGCTCTATTCTGTAACTCTCTCTTGGAAACTTATAAAATTTACAGTCACTATTTCTGCCATTATTTTTGCAATTCACAACACAACAAACATTATTATTCACCATTGTAAATGTAAACACGTATAAGCATAGCAGAAAATCTTATTTTATTGCGAAATTGACCCACCAGGCGCCGCCACCGTGTTCGCCTATCCCCTCCAACGGATCGCACACAGCGAATAGTTACTACTGATTCTATCTCTGTCTTAACATTTATCGTTTTTTCTAATTCTCTCTAAAAATAAATATATGTTTTACTTCACCTAATTTCTGTAAAAATCTTTTTTGTATGTTTAGATTTCATTTCTATCTTTGATCTGTGTCTCTATATGTTCCTTCAACTTTTTATTTACATTAAAACTCATTACTGTGATGTTAGG
>UCOJ01002628.1:0-10383 GCA_900474305.1 Cecidostiba fungosa
CCAATTGAAAAATATATTGTTATATATTTTGTATACCTATAAGGGGAAAATTTTAAATCCTGCTGGTAACATAGTAGTCTTACCTTTCTACCGGATTTAAATATATTTTTTGGGGAGATTAATTAATTAAAAAAACAGTTAACAGTTGTACGTCTTGTCGAGAATTTTACGAGAATAAATATATTTTTTTTGCATTGCTCGTTTTTGTTGAATTATCAGAGTGCCATGTCGGAAAATAAAATTTTTGGTTCGTTCACTTTGAATTAAATTCCAAATAAAATCAACGAATTTATTACGTGATTCGACTCGAAAATATTCTAGCCTATTATTGTTTGAAATATTGGACGGGTCAAAACTTTCCTTATTATTGTTTACGATACTTGTGTTGATAGGTAGGATTATTTCGTATATTCTAGGAACAGAAATGAATATCATCCTACTCGAATGGAATTCACATAGGTAGCCAGAAAATAAATTACGTGGACATTTATTAAAGTAAGATATTATCTCAAAAACAGTACAAGAGAATTTCAGTAAGAAAAATTATCGTTGCAAACATAATTTGGGAATAACTTACTAAGATTTAAACCATCGTTACTTGAAGCCTAGACGTCGTTTTTTTTTCTAGCGAATTATTATTATTATTATTCCTGGGTGGGCCCAAATACTTTAAATTTAGCAATTCAAATTTTAAACTACCTTAATAAACCAGAATATTTGAAGACAATTTAAACCAGAATATTTGAAGAAAATTTAGACCAGAATATTTGAAGAAAATTTAGACCAGAATATTTGAAGAAAATTTAAACCAGAAAATTCGAAAAAATTTAAATTAGAATATTAGACGAAAATTTTGTAAACAAACCATGCAAGTATAACAAAAAAGTAATTTTTTTTTTTTTAACACTGAGACATTTTTATATATTGAACTGCTTCGTAAACAGCTGTTAGTAATTTCGGATGACGAGATGGAGTCGCATCATCAGAAAATGACTGCGTTAAAGAAGAATAGGGACATTAGAAGCTTGAATCACAACATTTGACAAATGGAGATAGGAGATCTGGAAAAGAGACTTCGAAAATTCCAAGTTAGTACGCAAGGCACCAAAGAATTATTGCAAGACCGATTACTTCGTGTAACTTTATTGCAAACGTGTCACAGTGAGGCTGTACCATGGTACAACTGGGATAACGGGGGCAAAATTCCACCGCAATCTCAAGAAGCTTTCTAAACCCAACGCCAGAAAATCTAAATCCAAGAAGAAAAATCCCGATAGAAGAAACGAAGCTGACGAGTACATGACCACAGCTGGACCGACAGGGCAGTCTGAAACTGAAATAGACTCAGGAGATTTAGATCTGATTAACTTCGAAATTTTGTCGCAACATGAGTACCTGGAGCCTTGGGAAACCCTTCGTCTTCGTTATTCGAACCTAGGGTAAATTACACGACACCTACTTTCTTGCTTAGCCAATCAAGAACTTTGCAACCAATGAATTCGAATTTCAGTTCAACGATAGACTCGACAACTAAAACACCGAACTTAGCCGGAATTAGCACATATATGGAGATGAATAGAAGCTCAGTGCCAGCAAAGGCGGGAACAACGAAGAAGGTGTTTAGCCAGGCGAAACAACTTCGAAGTAAAGAATCTATTTTAATTAAACTGAATGATTCAGAAGTGCAAACACCTAGCCATGAAAAAGAACCCTTGATCCAACCAACTAGGCTAAGCTCGCTGTTTGAAGGTGAACTAAACTCAACTTTAAATAAAAGGGCTTCGTCTTGAATAATTTCGAAGCCAAACGGAAATCTGAAGAAAAAAACTCCTACGAAATCGTTCTTATCTAAAGACAAGCAATCGAAACCGGTAATTTAACGAGCAGCAGTAGCTGTAGCTCTGAACATAGTGACGAAGACGATGTTAGCAGCGGCGATGACCTAATTAAGACATTCATTTTGAAAATCAAGAAACGACACACAAAGCTTTCCGCTTTGAACGAAAGAGATGAAAATCTTCTCACTAAGTCTGTGAACGTAAGTCCAAAAATGATGCTTCAGACGAGTCTAAAAGAAGTACTTCGCAAAATCACGAAGTCAAATAAGAAGAGTAAGACAGTCCATCATCGAAATCGAAGCCACAGCAGCAATAGTTGTTCTAGTCGAAGTTCGAGTAGTTGTAGTCAGTGCAGTCAAGGTAGTTCGAGTAGTAGTAGTAGTTCAACTAGTTGTGATCGAAAACGAATCAATAAAAAGAAACAACACAGAAAGAAATCTGGTCGCCAAAATAAAATAGATACTGAATTATCTCGTCCCCTAATGAGATACAGATTGTGCAGGGCTGGAATATCAAATTTGCAGGCGATGGAAAAGATGATCCAGAGGAATATCTCTCTCAACTAACAGAATGTGAAGAAAGCGTAGGGCTTGGATGTAAAGACATGTTGAGAGTGAATTTTCCACCTGGAAAAATTTCAGAAAAGCTTTTAAACAACAATTTTTCAGTCCAATCAATCACAATGACGTAATGGATGCACTGCTTCGACGAACTCAAGACAAAGGTGAGAAAATCACGACTTATGTAGACCATCTAAAAAAGCCAATGAAATTGAAGGAGCAGTTGAGACTCCTCACGGAAAGACTAAGGCCAGAGTATCGCAAAGTAATTAGACGAAAGAGGATCACTTGTTATGAGGACGTGAAGAAGTACTGTAGAAATTTGGAGGAAGAATTGGAGCAAGTCGCCAGATATACGCCGCCACCAGCAGCAGAAAAGGCGAGATTTCCAGCAGCGGCTTGGACTCCAGCTTCAAAGGCACGAATAGCCGCTACAGAAGAAGTGAATGAAGTTAAAGCCATTTCTGGGACCACGGGTGGTCACAAGAAAAATAATAGTAATAATAAAAAGAGAGCGCAACAACAATCTACAACCACTCAAGATGTAGTAGCCGTAATTCCAAACCAGCCGGTGTAAGCCAGCCAAGCATGTAGGTATAATCAAGTAAACAACGAGGAGTATGGCAGTCGAATAACGTTTCTCCGAGAGTTCAAGTTCAAACGGCTCAAAGCAACTTCAAAAATAAATCCACGCCTCTGCAAAATGGTCAAAGCCCTAGTAGCGAGGTGCACCAATTTATCGGAGCTTGCTACAACTGCCAGTCGGTAGGACATCGAGCGTCTGAATGTCCGATTATAGAGTGCTATAAATTTCGACAGAAGGGCCATAAAGCCAACATATATCCTACTCGGAGCCAAAACATTACTCAATGCCAAATTTGTGATCAAAAGGGCGTTATATTTTCGAACTGTCCGAATTGTGTCTCGATTAGATCGATGTTGGAAAACCTCTGCAATGCGGAGGCACACCAAGGGTCGATGCCTTCCGCTATCGCTCCAGCCAGACCCATGTGTTAATGTGTAAAACTGGACATAGAGGAACTTTGTTGCAAAGTATGCCGGTTTTGGGAGGAGGAGAGAGTGTCCAGGGTCCACTAAAGTCATCATTGCGGATGCCGCGAGAGAATAATCTTAGGATTGCGAAAGCTAACATAACCTGTTGGCCAAGCCTCTCTATGCAACCGAAAGACCAACCACGAAGGACATTTGTAGACGCTGACGCAACTCGTCAGCCATGCAATAAGAAGAATTTAGAAGAGTGCAAAGGAGGAATAGTTGCGACCGCTGGCGAAACTCGTCGGCTCAGCAAAAGTAAGAAGGATGGTGAAGAGAAAAGGTCTATTGAGAAAGCTGACATAACCTGCCGGCTGAATCAAGACGTAAGAAGTGGTGTTATGGGAAAATCAAATTTAATAGCCGAAGCTGACGTAACTCGTCGGCCAAACGACGTGAGGTTGAATCATGTGGAAGAATTTACATCGTTGGCAGACGCTAATGCAACCCGTTGGCCGAGCAACGTGGAGTTGAAGAAGAGTGGAGCGAAGAAAAATACCAGATCGGCAGAATCATTAACTAGTGACGACTCATATAATGTATTTTATCCATGGGTAAGAGAATCTCTCAAAGAAGAAAGACAGAAACAGAAAGATACGAAAACTAAAAGTGAAGCCAGTAATGAACCTGTTTCATGGTCTGAAGAAGAGTTTGTGAAGTGTAAAAAGAGAGGATTTTCTGTAGACTTAGAAGCATTGAAGTCGAGAGGTTCTGCGCCAAATCAAGACGCAGTATTCGCTCAAGAATGCATCGAAGCTGTCAAACAGAGAGTGGACAATAGAGAGAAAGCCGATAAATCAGTGGTTGGAGTCATTAGTTCAGGAGAAGCACCTGAGAGACTGGTCGAAGCCATGAATTTCGAAGAATTGAGAGTGAATGCAACGCAGCTTAACGTAGTGTCACATAACACTAACCGGGGCCAGTCTACAAAGTGAGTTACTCTAGAGTACCTCTTATCGAGGCAACAGAAATTGTCGAAGATACCCAAATGCTGACGACGTAAGAAAGGAGTAATGATGTATTGGAGACTGAAGAAAACGTGGTGAAACTCCACAAACTTGAAGCAGCACTCGAGCAACTACTCGAGAGTTGCGTTTTTATTGAAGATCAAACACCTCTTTCGTCGGAATCCAGTATTGAAGCCCAGATCGAAAGCAAGTCAGACTCAAGCTCTCCTACTGCAGCTACCACTCTCGATACAAGCAAGTTGTCTTAGATGGAATAGCGTATCAAGCTCTCTTGGATCCAGGTGCAGTAATTACTATAATCGGACCCAAAGTAGCTGCTGGATTTCAAGACAGATTATTGACAGCAAATTCGTCAATTCAAACCGTAACAGGAGAATTATCGCCAGTATTGGGGTATCTCCAGGTAAATTTTGAATTAGAAGGCATCGATGCAACCATCAAAGCTGGAGCTGTCAAAGAGGTCGGACAAGAGTTAATACTAGGCAAGGATTTTTGTGAAAATTTAAAAATTGACACAGACCATAGAAGATGGTGGAGAGCCAACGGCAGTGGATGGCACAAATTTAATAGTCAGAATCCGCCACGAAGTGAACAAGTTTTCGCTGAATGTGCAGGAATTTCCGATTTAGACGACGACGAGAGAAAACAGATTGACGAGATTATAAATAGAATTCTGCCAGAGTATTCAACAGATGTACTGTGATTTGCTGATTTAACTGAACATCATATTAACTTAACTCGAGAAACGCTAGTAAAACAAAATTTCAGTAGATCACCGAAAAAAATTGAAGACATCCAGAAGGGAGCCAGAGAGTTAGAAAGATTAGAAATTATAGAAAGATCAGACAGTGATTTTGTCAGCCAGCCAGTACTAGTACCAAAAAAAGGGCACTGACGAAGAAAGATAATGCGTTGAGTATACAGACGTTAATACGCTAACTAAAAAGGACGGATATCGACTTCTCCAAATGGATGCAATTTTGGACAGACTAAGGAGTGTTCGCTATGTCAGCAAAATAGACTTGCGTCAAGCCTACTTTCAAATCTAAATGGACGAGAATAGCAAAAAGTATACGGCCTTTGCAGTGCCTGGTTATGGGTTGTGGCAGTTCACTAGGATGCCATTTGGTATTATCAAGACACCTATGACCCTGCAGCGCCTAGTTGACGCTTTTTTGGGGCCAGAAGTTACTCCCTGTGTATTTGGCTATGTAGATGATATATTTATTGCTACAGAGTCCTTCGAAGAACATAAACTTTAGACCAAATATGTATTGGAGAAATTAGTCGCCACCGGATTAACTATCAATCCTAAGAAATGCCACTTTTGTGTCAGTGAGATCAAATACCTCGGGTTTATCTTAGACAGAAATTGTTCGCAGACAGATCCAGACAAAGTCGCTTCAGTATTAAACTGTCCAGCACCTAAAAACATCAGAGAATTGCGAAGAGTATTAGGAATGGTTGGCTGGTATGCCAGATTTATAGAAAATATTTCAGAATTGAAGATACCTTTAGTAAAGTTGTTGCGAAAAGACCAGACTTGGAAATGGGGAGAAGAGCACAAGAAGCTTTTGATAAACTCAAAAAAGCATTAACTCTTGCACCTGTACTTGCCAGACCGGACTTTACAAAACCATTTTGCATTCAAAGCGCCGTAAGAAACTTTGCCCGTTTTAACGCAAGAGTTTGAGGACGAAGAGCATCCCATAGTCTATATCAGCCTAGTCTTAACAACCGCTGAGAAAAACTGTACCACCGCAGAGAAGGAGTGCCTAGCCTTAGTATGGGCCATAAAGAAATTTCGTCCTTACGTCGAAGGCTATCACTTCACGATAATAACTGACCACAGCGCTCTTCGCTGGATTCGCTCACTGAAAGAACCTTCTGTTAAGTCCGACACACTGAAATAATATACAAAATGTGTATAAATTCCTACCTTTTAATTATTAATAAATGTTTATTATAATGTGGATAATCAAGGAAAAATCCCTTTTAGCCACCGCGAACGCGATCACTGCCTTCCGGGAAAAGGAGCCGGAGACGAAATCACTTTCAAAATATTGTTAGGTTAAAATTATAATCACTCGTTTATTCAATACGTATTTTTAAGCGTCCGTATATGTGGCGTAGGGTATTCTATGGATTGCAGCTGTCGATTCTTCCCGATGGATCTTGGCCTTGCGTCGTTCGTTCAGATGTACGTAGACCAGATGCGTGAGAGTTGACGGCTCGTCCTTTTCAGTGGCGCCGGTATAGACGGTAAGGCGCCTGGTGCCTCTGTCCTTCTTCTCAGCAAGTGTTCGAAGTGGGAAACTGCTGACCTATAAGCGCGATAATTTTGTTTTAAGAATTTTACTGGTCTGGTGACTGACAGAGTAACTGTCTCTATGAATATTTGTAGATGACTGAAAGATGTGGATTACTGATTTTCAGAGTAAAGACTGGTCTGGCGACAAACTAGCAGACTGACGATCACTCTAGCTTCTGATGACTAACTGAGAATGATCACCCTTTACTGGGCTTTTTATATTGTCGTCGCTTCTTTCTTCTCTTGAATTGGAGTGTGAATATATTCGGTGGTTTCATAAATCCAGATTTTTCTCTCTCCAATTTTCTATTCTTGTTGACAGCTCTGGTCATAAAATCATAAGTATGAGTTCCATTTAGAAGTCGGTCTTTTTAAGCAGGTCTCCCGCTCACTTTTTTCCACGGGAAAGCATGCTTGCAAAGTTCATCTCACTGGAATTAGAATCAAGCGATACTTTTCTCTGTTTTAAATACTATTTATTTTTCTCTCGCTGATCCAGTTAGCGGTTGTAAAATTGATTTATGATGTTTGTCGAAATCCCCTCGTTCTCACTTCCTAATGTTTGACTTTTCCTGATGTCGTGACTCTTTTATGATCTTATTATTGTAAACGGATCTCTCATTAGTATCTGGTGGCTAATTTCATTTATTAGGCCATCAATCCATTTTGTGTACTCTACCATTTTTCTGGAAGTTACCGCCTATTTGTATCTGTGGATATGTGTTTATATATGTATGTGTGTATATAGGTGTATTCCCTTCAGTTCTATTTACAGTGATATGTCGAAGTGCGAGGCTACTAGCTGCTCTCTCTCTCTCTCTCTCTTTGGTACTATGATTGCGGTCCTTGGTATATGTGTGTATGTGTATGTTGCATATAATATGTACGAGAAATAAATAGATGTTACAAAAATATAATGGTAAATTTCAGGTGCGTAATGGAATAGGTGATTCCATTACACTTCTGGTAGATTAGTTAGATGGGCTCTCGATGTACAACAATAAGATTTCGACATTGTACACAGGAAAGGAGCGAACCATCGCCAGCAACAGTAGAAGAAGTGAAAAATCAATGGTATATTCATAGGAGCAATGATATCAAAGAGTCGGCGACCAAATTTCCTCAGTGGAGAGTTGAAGACGGAAATTTATATAAACTCAAGCAAGATTCCTTACTGGACTCGATCGCTAATAGCAATTAAGCATTGAAATTGGTAATTCCAGATGGCTACTGCACATCGAGTAATTGCAGCCGGACATCTTGGAATCGAAAATACTTATGATCGAATAGCACCCGAATATTTCTGGCCAGGAATATACCATAACGTACACCCAAGTGTGAATGCATGCAAAATATGCCAAGAATATAAAGTCTCACAACATGGTCCGCAAGGAATAATAGGAAAAAGGATTGTGGAAAAGCCGTGGGCCGTTGTAGCCGCCGATATGATGGAGTTTCACAGAAGTAAGAGTCAGAACAAGTACTTACTAGTATTTAGGATTTATTTACTCGTTGAATTGAAGTCAAACGGATGAGAAAAGCTGATGGAAAATCTGTAGCCAGAGCCTTTGAAGAGTTAGTATTGTTCCGCTGGGAAACACCAGAATATTTTCCCACTGGTAATGGTACTAAGTTTATAAACAAAAATCTAGCGGACACACTGAAAGAGTTTAGATTAAAACATGTTACGATGCCACCGTACCATTCTCAGGCCAATCCTGTGGAGTGGAATAATCGCACTTTGAAGATTACGATTACTGCCTTCACGGATAATCATAAAGATTTGGATAAAAACATTCACGAACTTCGACATGCCATTAATACCGCAAATAAGTCTACTCTCAAAACATCTCCAGCTTTCTTAAATTATGGACGGTCCTATGCCCGTAAAAAGCTTACGAAGAGAAGTTGAAGGTTGTAGCCTGAAATTGTTATTAGATCCCAAGGTGTGGGAAGATAGAATGAAGCATTTAAATGCACTATGAGAGCTCGTAGCCAAGTTCATACATGACGCTAGAGAAAAATAGGTGGGAGAAATTACAATAAGGGTCGGAGAGTAGCCAATTTTTAAATCGGGGACTTAGTTCTAAGAGGAATGCATTACCTTTCAAATGCCGCAGGCAGTTTTACGGCAAAATTAGCTTCGAAATTTGAAGGACCATTTAAAATTGTAGAGCAAAGATCCTCCACTATTTATATACTAGGGGCGGGAGGGGGTAATAGCCGGAAAATCTCAAAGGTGCATGTTTCTGACATAAAACGATTTGTATCTCCACGAAAGTCCCGTACTAACAAACCTGCTCCTTATGCCTTCCTTAGTAGAATCAGTGTTTATGTAAAAGGTAAACGTTGCAAATTTCAAGGTGTTGGTGAATTGTCCAAGATCAAGGTAATGACACTGTGTTGTCCGTTAAACAATCCTGAATGTTATACTTATACGTATTGATTATTGGAGCCACGAACATCATGCGACGTACACCTAGCTGCATTAGACAGGCTAAGTCGCGAGGACGACACGCCGCAGAGCGAGAGTTTGAACCGCCACGCTTCGACACTGTACCACTCAACTTCGTACCACCCCAATGGTCCTCGAGGCACGAACGAGATCGTCGCCGAAACGAGGACCACGAGGCAGACGAAGCGCCGTGATGCGCCGCGAGCTGCTCACCCAAGCAGCTATTCGTCGCTAAGAAAGAGAGAGAGAGAGAGAGCAGATGAAAAGGAGAGAGAAAATGAGAGATCCATCGACGCCGCTGCAGAAGGCTGGGTCCTCCAGATGGAAGGAGACCGCAGGAGAACTACCCCATCCCCCCTAGCAGCTGGATCAGAGGTTTCGATCTCCGAGGACGTAGAGAGGCTGTTGTTGGCCGGCTCGAGCTATGAAGCAGGCGATGGCCTGTCGGTGCAGCCAACCCCTAACAGGAATATCCTGCCAGTTTCATGGTCAGTAGTTATTGGTAGTAGTTGCTGCCGATATGGTGGAGTTTCCGAGAAGTAAAGGCCAAAATAGATACCTATTAGTATTCCAGGACGTATTCACACGCTGGGTACTGGGTACACGACAGGCGGCTGGACTTGGGGGTTATGTTTTGCAACGAGGTGGTCGTCGACAGAAATTAGTTTTTTGCTCTCGCACACATCTATATCAAAACCGTCATAAGCAACAGAATTGTTGCTAATGATGGTTATGATATTTGTAGATGTATCGTATGGGAGCCGTCATCGTAGCCTGCCAACGCTTAACGTAGCAGACGACACTCACCGCTCTCAACTGACCGGCGACTCATCGACACCTAGATCAGCGTAGTCGTCGTTCCGGAAGTTTCTTCGGCCGCGAGCACGTGGCGAAGTCGCAGCAAGGAAGAATGGCCGCCATGTAGCAGCCTGTAGCGTGCGGGGAGAGGGGAGCGCTCTATGCGTGAGAGAGCTCACCGCTGTGCGAGATGTGTATGTGTGTGAATCGAAGCGATGGGAGTGAGAGAGAGAGAGAGAGTATACGATATTACAGTGGCGTGGAAGTCAAAAGTGGAGGTTCACGTATTATATGTGTAAAGATTGTAAAGCCTTATCCACAATGTGGATTACGAATTGTATTGTAGTATTTGATATTGATGCGAGTTATTGCAAAATGAAATTGTAGAGCGGAGTATAAT
>UCOJ01002629.1:0-10367 GCA_900474305.1 Cecidostiba fungosa
GGTTAACCAAAAATATAGTTGCTGCGTATTTATCCAAGCGCTTTGTTACTGTAACCAACCATTTTTCCGTGTACTAATATCCACATGTCGAGAGAGTCGACAAGTATATTGCCGCGTCTGACCTCCAAAGAGTATTAGAGAAGGCGAAAGATTGAGGAACTAGAGAGAGAAGGAAGAAAGAGATCTGGCTGCATAAGAAGTAGCCTACATAAATTGTCGGCAGAATCCGGGCTTGCTTTAACATGCGCTCGCGTGTATAAACTGCTGAAAGAGGGAGATGGGAAAGCCAGGAGAGGATTGGGCGAGATGGAAAAAATAAGAAGGAAAATGCAAGCCGCGGATAGAGGATAGAGAGAGAGAGCAGAGAGAGAGAGAGGGGGAAGGGTAAATGCGAGTAAGATTTGCCTGCGCACATAGGGGTGTTGAAATCACTTGCTGCAGCTGCTAGTGGTGCTTGTGGTGAGGCCTCTGCTGCTGCTGCAGCAGCCCAAAGGAGCGGGGAAATGGAAATGAGGATAGGCATATAATGGGATGCCGAGTGTGTCGCTCACTCGCGATGCGTCTCATCCCGCGTTAAAAGGACCTCTTTCGCTTCTGCATGTGTGGGCGCATGCATACTACTGCTGCTGCACACACGTTCGTGTGAGAAAACTCTAGTCATTTCGTGATATATACGTATATAGTATATTCGGCTTCTCTGGCCTATTTGCCAGTAGTGCGCTCTTATATGCGCGACGTATACTACTGCAGGCTGCGGGTATTAATGCATGCTTGCGACAGCTCTCTCTCTCTCTCACTCGCTCTTTAGCTATATATCGCAAACGATCGGAAGAGCCCCAGCCGCCGTTGGCCTACAATTTGGAGGATGAAGAAAGCATATAATACATATATATCGGCGGCGGTGAGACCGTATTCAGTGGCACATGAAATAGGGGGCTGCGCGGAGGGGCGATTGCCAAGCGTTTATCATCGATTCGCCAGCTGTTTGGCAAATTGAAAAAGCTAAAGTAGGCGAGCATGCGAGAGTAGTAATGATTCTCTGGCTGACTGCGCTATGCACTCCATAAAACTGGCTTACTTAGCTGATTGACTGTAGCGGCTGCTGGGGCTCATGGGGCTGATGGAATAACAAGACGGAATGAGCGTTTGATCGAGAGCAAAAAGTCATCTCTCTGTAAATGCTCGACGAAAAAAAGAAAATTCAAATACTGCTGCGCAAGTTGAACAAAGTATTTTTTTTCTCCGCGTGTATCCGCGCGCAGCTGCATCGATGTATGTAAGAGCAGAGAGGCTGTCCCCGCGCGACTTAGCTTTCGCGAGAGTCCCCAGCGTTTAACGGTACTCCAGCAAGCAGCGGATTAAAAATAACTTTATGGGTACGCTCGCACGAGCCCAACTTGCTTCGGACGTCGTCCGTGAGAACGCGCGCTCGCGCTGGATTATCGCGATCGGGTAGCTCTACTCGCCGCCGCCGCCGCCGCCGCCGCCAGTAGAGGCCCGATTAACGGCGATGTCGGCTGTGCAAGAGGGACGAAAAGTTTTTCTAGCGAAGGATGCGGCTGTTTTTTTTTCTTTCTCTCTCTTCTCCTCCGCCTCCCTCTCACTTCTTCCCCCCTCCCTCCACCCTTCCTTCCTCTTTTCGCGGAGTTATCGCTTGCGCGCTACGGCTTAAAGACGCGAGCTTAGGTTCGTGCAGCAGCAGTCGATAGCGCGCGCGCACCGGCTTATGCAAGCCCCGACGGCGTGTTTATGAAATTAATAGACTCCCACTTAATCGCCAGCTTCCATCTTTCTCTCTCTATTCCTTCAGCAGCAACGGCCTTATATTATACTCTCTTGGCGCTTTAAACTTTTATGCGCTGCGCACACCGACGGAAGACGGAAGACAATAAAGGAAGCGCGCTTGATAGGATATAACGACGCTCTTTTCATTTAACCTCGGAAGCTGCTTATGAAATTGATTTTCTATGGAAACTTTCTTACGCCCGTTTTTTTTAGAGGAGAGAAAAATCAGCAGCAGAGCTATAGCATCAGCGCGAATAAGCCGGGCACACCGGATAGGATGAGGCTCGCGACCTGTCGTAATAAGAAAAATTGTCATTTTTAATCACTTCATAAAACGTTAATGCTCACCTGCCCTCGGCTCTTATCAATTCCTTCGCGACGAGTAGCGCATTTTTTAATATTCATAAAAACAAGCTTGATGCGCTCCTTGAAGTATACATAACTTTGATACCAGAGAAAGCGCAAAAAAAAGAGATAAGTTAATTATGTAATGGCCGCGGGAGAAAGCTGGCTATTTACTCTTTGCTATAGTGTCTTATAATAATAAAACTCTCGAATGATAGTAGCTATTTAAATTCAGTAATAACCGTTAGCGGCACGTATATCCCCGCGGCAGTCGCGAGACATTAGTAAGCCGCGCGTGAGCTTTACGGCGCGTATATAAAAGCTCGTATCGAACTTGCGCGCGTCTGCTTTACGGGCATTGTTTTCGTTATTTTTCCCTATATACACGCCGGCGCCACGACGAAATCGCTGAAAGCCGGTTTATCAACATTTTTGTAGATCCTAATGTTTTGCGGCTTTGTCGTAATCCGAGCCGAACGAGATAGGGCGCTGCGCGAGAGCTAGGCGTAAAAGCCAAAAAAAAGCGCTAAACTGGTACGACTGCTGGTGCTGCTGCTGCTGCAGTTCGTGCTGTGGGGATTCGCGCGTGGGCTATCAGTGACTTTAATTCCCTTAATACGTCACCGAAGAGCCAATTAGAGTCAGCGGCGATAAGGCTGTGCAGCAGCAGTAGCCCGACCTCGGTCGGCTATACACTCGAAGCTTCCAATTTCCTATACAGAGCTAGAAAGCTGCGCTTTGACTGTGCGCAGAGACACGGATTCGCCACCGTGAAAAGCGCATGTTACGCTCGTCATCTGGTCCGCTCTCGTATAAGATCTAGGTGTAGCGGTCGTTCTTCGGCTTTGATGCATCTATACCGTTAAAGAGAGAACTTTACATTAATGATCTATCGATCTGGCTTTCGCGCTACTATTTCTCTCTTCGCCACCGATTAGTATATACTCTTGGTTGCCTGGCTTCATTAGCATGCGCGCCTGAGAAATATACATGGAAATCCGTGGAATTTTTCCACCTCTTTTAATTGACCCATAACTTCCGTCACGCAGCGTAATCACAGTATAGCCTCGCCGCCGCCTGGCCGAACTCGGCTGGATGGCGTGAATTCTCTCACGTCGACGAACCGAATTCTCGGCGTTTTCGCAATCATTGAAATTTTACATCATTCCAACAGCTGCCTACTCCCCGATTTCCCGTGACATCTTTAGTCGCTATCCGACGTACGAGCGCACTTATCGTGGCTTAATTAATGGCCTGCACTACACTCATATTTATAAGCCACTAACGACGAACAATACTCGATCAGTGTAGCTTCCTATCGGCAACTATCGCTCCTGCAGCCCATGTGCCCTCGTACATGCACAGGGCTATATTGAAAATTGAATTAAAATCACTCGAGCGTTGACCCACGCTCTCAATTATAAACGACCAACCATTAGAGTTACTCTACAGGGTTCGGAGTATTTTATTTATACACTTGCAAACGCAGAATAATTGCCCGAATTCGCTAGGTGGTTTTTAAATTTTGTCCGAATTTAGTTTTTGAAAGTTACTAGCATTATGGCTCGTTATTAATACATGTAATTATTAAGAAAGTCATATAAACCATGAAGTATTCGGATCGGGCAAATTTGTTACCCATATAGAATTTTGAAAAACAATTACCATTGAATGCTTTAGAAGGTTAAAAATCGTTTTGTTTATTGACAATCAAAAATTACAAATTCCGTAAACACTTGCGGGGTCTGGCCAATTTTTCAATTAAAGAATTATATAGAGACGAAAAGAATATTTTTTAAAAACAATTTTAATCCGCTAAATTGTTTGCTTGAACGCTGAGCAATTTGATTTTGATGCAAAACACACAGACTTCTGCACATCGTGATTAATTTGTGATACATCCAGAATTTTGCTACAAAATATTTATAAAAATAATTCTTTTTGCAATTTTGACAAGCATTGCATTACCGATTAAACATTGGACAATTCGAGTCGATATCCGCGCTGAAAGGACTAATGAAAAATGTTCTTTTTACCAGCCATGGAAGAGATTCTTTTAAATCCGGCAGGATCGCGGAGGATATTAGATTTAACAAAGAAAGAGGAAGACAGGAAAAAAGGAGAAGTAAAGTCAACGTCGATGGTCTGCCGGCAAGTCTGATCCATCCAATAGATAAGAAGATAGCAATCTCGAGCGTATAATAATTACATGATTTTCCGTGGAATGAACTCAAGCACTCATGATACTGAATAGAGCGGAAGATTGATCGCGAGAAAGCGGCATCGTCCGAGTCTCTAGGAGACTTTTTGTCCATTTTTCTTAATTAGATTAAAAACGAGCTTTTAATGGGGGATCTTTTATTTTACATCGCTTCGTGATGTCGATCCTTTGTTTGGACAGGCTCAAGATTTCTAATTAAAGGCAATGAAAATCGCAAAGCCGTTTTAACGATACGGGATCGACCACAAAACGTGTAGTTATTATTATTATTTTATTATTTATTGTTAATATTATTATTCTCTTGACCGCTTGTTACCAACTTCAAGATACGTGTACGTTTCGTTATAAGTCCATGTTGGCACTCGAGTGTAACTGTATAATACCTTATACCACTGGCTGAATCTCATCAAAGCATGAGAATCATCGCAAGATTTATGGCTCGATATGAATCATTCCTGCGGCGATTCAAGCTTCGAGAGTAAGTGTGAATTATTTTACAGTCGACGGAGCTTATCACTAACTGTTTACGCTTTTCCATTGGTATACACACATACACACACACACACACGGTACATTTAATGAGCAGCGACAGAGCGGCAAGAGAGAAATCCGTGGACAAATGTTGTCTCTCGTTCGGCTGCTAACTGCACGGTACCATCATAAAAAGAAAAGGAGACGACAGACACTGAGTGGATAGAGGAAGAGAGGAAGAGAAAGAGCGAGTCTGTAGAGATAGAGATGAAAAGCCAAAGAGCGAATGGCGGGAGAAAGACCGAGCAGGATTTGAGTTTACGTATTCGCGGAAGCAGCCATGCATCGAAAACGTGGGAAACGTGTAAAAGGGGGATTTCCTAGCGAAATCTCTCGAGCGTATTTCGCTTAGTCGTTTACTTTCTTGCTTGGCGCTTACCAAGGAAAAAGCAAAGTGTGACGATAAAAATAGCAGAGTGGATATATAGCAAGGAAAAGCTACAGTATGTGTGTGTGTGTGTTTTGCAAAAAAATAAAGCTTTGGCGCGGAGCAACGAGCTGATGAAAGGAAATAAGTGCGCGCGCAGGACGAGTTTTCATGATGCACGTGAGCGTGTGTCTGGTCAGTCTGGTAACGACGAGTCGAGTCTCTCTAATAGAGCCGAAGCTCGAGAGGTATATATGCGGACGGGATCTTTTTACTCGGGACATCCCCCGGTTGACGATATACATCGTCACCTATCCCGAGTTCGCGGAACGGTTAAGTGACGCTGAATTATCCCTCGTGTATCCCATAGATAGTCACGGATGCTAAGCTCGCTCGAGGTCCCCTGCACAGACTCTCTCTCTCTCTCTCTCACTACAGATAGGGGAACATTAAAGAGAAATAAAGACGATGCTCGTTGCTCAAAGGGACAGAGAGAGAGAGAGAGAGAGAGAGGAGAAGAGAGATCAGAAGAGTCTGCAAGCACGTTATCTGGTCGCGCATACATTTGCCGCAGCTAGTTTTCTTTCAATTTCTCTCTTTCTCATTCGCAGACGCGCGCTCAGTGATGCAGCCAGCTCGGTATGTTTTTCTTACAAAAGACGAGAGTGTCTCAGTAATGACTTTATTTAAACGAGCAAAAGCTGCTTGTATTATGATTCGCGACTATTCTGGGCCGTCTGTCGAGCAGTAGTGCAATGCACTCGGTATTCCGACAGAGAAGAGCAATGGGGATTCGACTCGAGGGGACTTAGGAAACGGGGTCGGCGAACGACGTCGCAAGAGATAGGAAAGAGAGCGAAAGAGAGGAGCGAGCCGCCCCTACTACTAGACTCTCACGCTGCTCTATCCTCTTTCTTTTCCTCCTGAACGAACCATAAATATAAATCTCGCGGATGGGAGTAAAAGATCGAGGTCCTCCGGAGAAGGAGCTCGGAGAAGGAGAGCAGCAAGCAGCGGCTTCTGCTGCTGCTGCTGCTGCTGCATTACCGGATCGCTCTCCTGCGGCGCGTCTCATCCCCTCGCGCGCCCGCCTTAGCCTGGCCTCCTCGATCCCCATGTGACATTTTATTCGCCGCACTTGCCCCTTTCACTCGCACTTTTCCCGGCGCGTATATCCAGTCTCACACACACACACACATGCACCAACACCACCACTACGCCCAAATGGAGAATGCATTTACACGCGCGTAAAAATGCATTTTTCCAACGAAAATATGCGCATTAATTTGCCGGATGAAAGAGGATTTATCGACTCGATCCCGCCGCGAAACTCTAAACTCTTGTCTAGCTTTTACCGCGCGCGCGATCGCAGTGTTATTTATACGCGCTGGAATCCACAATTCGCAGTTAAATAAAATCTCTCGATTAAATCGCTCTCGATCGATGCGACCATGCAGGAAAACACTGTTTGTGTTTTTCCTATATATACTGTATAAATATATAAACGAACCGATGCTGTAGCGGAGCAGTACACGTTCGATGTAATATTCGTATTATGGGAAAAAGTGTATACTGCAGTTATTCCTGCATTATATATACCTAACTGACGTGGTTCGCTCTCTTCCTGGTACAGAACAGTAAGCGGATTGAGGAATCGACGAGTGTTGACGCAGTTCGAGATAACTGCAAGTAATGCCCACTCGTGTAAGAGTCGACTACTTTTTGCTGCTGGTATATTATGTAACGTCGTCTGCTGGAAAATGATTGTGTCAACGCTGCTGGAGTAAAATTAATCAGGCTCCGGGCGCAGATGTATATTATAGAAGCTGCAGCAGCAGCAGCAGCAGCAGCGGCAGCAGGAGCATCCAGACGTTGGGTAATAGGGGGCTGCATCAGCGGGGGCCAACCTCGGTCGCGAATGCATGGGATTCCTTGCTCCTTCCCTATCTCGGCTGCAGCGCTGTTATACCAGGAACGACGGCGTGCTCCTACTCCCTCTGTGTGTGCTATAACGCTGGCGTTCTTGCCGCCTCCGACGCCGTCTTCCGCTCTAGTTGGAATTTTCTCTTTCACGTATATAGCTACAGCTTACGCGCTGCAATTTTCCGAGTATATTTTTCGCGACTGCAACTTACGTTACGGCAGACGGCTGTAGCGACACTTGCTCTTTCTCTCTTTTTTCTTTTTCTTCGAGTTTCTTTATTTTTTCTCCCCGTAGAGAGAGAGAGAGAGAGAGAGAGAGAGAGAGAGAGAGAGAGAGAGAGAGAGAGAGAGAGATTATTACTTTCCTTCTGCAACACATTCGAGAGCTGGTGCCGTTGGTACATCAGCGGTTGGGTTTATTACTTTTCATTCGGTTGATTTTTTTGCTCCGCGAGTATAAAGCAAAGCTGCGGGGGTGGATGATGGCGTCGGGATCTCAGGGGCGGCGCATCAAATGCACGCGAGGAGTAGACGAGGACAAGAAGGAATATTCTCGCGGGCAATTTTCTTAATAAATGACGCCATTAGACGAGCAGGCGCCCGATAAAAACAGCCCGTTAAAATATCTTATATATCATTCTAACGTGAAATTGGATATTTATTGGTGACAGATGGGACGTGCCAGTTCCACGGATCGGCGCTGGGCAATCAATCATATAGGCGCTCTCTCTCTCTCTCACTCTCCTCTTGCTCCCTCTCTCTGATTCGCGTTCGCGCTCGCTCGCTCGCTCGCTCGCTCGGCTCTCTGCCGCAACAGAGTATACGTCTACGCGAGAGCGCACTCCTCTTCGAGCAGCGTAATGAATTGCGTCTAGTGCAATAGCTCTGGTCAGCACAGCGGTGGCGATGCTGGGGTTTGCTTGAAAAATAACCGTAATTCCATTGTTCCCGCGGCTGCGATATCTATATATATACAAGCTCTCGAGCTTGGCTGTATATGTATATGCGGTCCCCGAGCCGCCGCGCGACCGATGGGATATCACCTGGGATATGGCTTTGTCGCGCTTTGCCGACGAGTTACGCGGCTTCTCTCTCTCTCTCTCTCTCTCTCTCTCTCTCTCTCTGCCTGCTGTCGGTTGGTCGGTCGGTTGCCCGGACGGTCGGAGATAGAGACGGCCGATGAATGCACTAGTAGTAGCAGCAGCAGCAGCAGAGCAATACTCGAAATGCTGGAAAGGACGCTTGTGCATCAGCGAGTGAGGCTCGACGACCCAGGGGACGGGGAACGGTCCAACTGTATGTGGCTGATGTTCGCGTGGGAGAGAGAGAGAGTCTCGATATAATATGTTGCCAGACACGCAGAGCTTTGCAATTTCCGAATCTCCAAGGTATCCCCGGCTTGATACGCGCACACACCGGCACGTCGCGGGGATCGAAGCCGAAACTAAACGCGCGTCGACTCAGACTTTTGATGCATTGCCTGGACGACCAAAGCCGACTGCTTCTCTATTATATATAGATACGGAGCTATATATATATATCTATATAGAGAGAGAGAGAGAAAGAAAAAAGTAGGAAAAGAAATAATAACTGATAAATTTAACTCGGCAAGATTAATTGTATATACGAGCTGCGATCTTAATAAGGTCATGGTTAATAAGTGCCAGCAGCGAGAGGCGCGTATATGAGACGACTCGTTTGAAAAACACATGACAGATAATTTAATCGCATAGGATTTTCTCGGCGCGCGGTGTGAGAACGTCATTACGGCGATTGCAATTTATTAAGCTGCCGCGGCCGGCTGTCCGAGCAGCGGCGGCGGTGGCGGCAGCACCACCAGCAACAGTGTACCAGCAGCAGCGCGTCTTCTCTATCTCTTCCTTGGCTTGTCTCGCGGCCAACACACTGCAACTATATAGGCTCTGCATCATCCTCCTCCTCCTCGTCCGCCTCTCAAACTCGCCCGGCAACAAACGCGCTCATCCTTTAACACGCCCGTCCGACACTCACCCTCGCGTTCAACACTCTCTCTCTCTCTCTCTCTCTCTCTCTCTCTCTCTCTCTCGCACTTGAGCTTTGACGAACGCGCGCAGAAACACTTTATTTCGATGCTTATTATTATGCAAGCGGATGTAGCTTTCAATTACGCCTTTGCATTCAATCGTGCTGCGTGTATGTAATTATTCGTCCCGATAAAAATGTATCTTTTTATTTGAAAATTTTTTTATTAAATTTTTGAAAGAGCAACTCATCGTTAGTCACGGAAAGTTTTCTGAAAAATTCAGCGACAGCAGCGACGCACTAGGGCGGCAATTTTTTCCCCCGACAACTCTTGAGAGGGAGCGCGGATAATTATTGCTCAAAAAGCAGCAAGAAGCAAGAGATGAAAAACTAATTTCACCTTGGATACTCGCGGAGCTTTTTTATACATACATATATCTATATAATTTTTTTTTTCATAGAAAAAAATGTAACTTGCAAAGGGCTGGCTGCAAAGCTTGGTGTAAAGCAGAGAGGACGACGATCGCAACTACGCCACCGAGATCAAGCGAAAATTAACGGCCTTCGTGCAGGACTAGCGTCCAAAGCGCTCCGAAAACCCCTTAACCTCATATCCCGGCCAAAGGATCTCCTCTCTCTCTCTCTCTCTCTCTCTCTCTCTCTCTCTCTCTCTCTCTCTCTCGAGTATTTGCCGAGCTGAATCCCTAGCAGGATTACGTCGTTCGCTTAACAGGACGTTAATGCAAAAGGAAAATCGTTTCCGCTGTGATCCCGAGCATGTCCCGTGTGGCCCTGCAGTGCTCTTCTCTACTCTCTGACTCTCTCTCGTTCGCTCTCGCTTTCCCTCTCTCTCTCTCTCTCTTTCGTTGCGCACACTTAGCAAATGCCGTCGCTAAAATGCGCTGTCTTCGCCCTTTCCTTTGCGACGCTGCGCGTCCTTAATCACTCGTCTATGAAATATATATGTGGCTCCGAGGCAAAACAAGATTAGTCTACTTTTCGAATTTGTGAGAAAAAAAGGATGCGATACGGTACTAGTCAATTCACACATTCAATATACTGCATATTAACACGGTTTTTATACACTGAGACAAATATTTGGGTAGTACTCTTTTTCGAGTATGCTGTACTCTTTTTCATATAAGAAGACGCATAACCTCAAAATCTGTCACGTAGAATAGAAGTCCTGAATAC
>UCOJ01002630.1:0-10442 GCA_900474305.1 Cecidostiba fungosa
AGTCAACCTCGGCTTCGCCTCGGCCGACAATTACATGTGATCTGAGACATTTCTTATTTTACTGGCCTAGGTATGTAATCTACTACTATTTCCCTGGTCAAAATTTTTAAACGCGCTCCGAATGTACAATTTTCTACGCTATTTTCTGGCATAAAGTATATATACAGATATAATTGTTCCATGCCGAACGATTTGTCCCCGAACCGCGTCGCTCTAATACCACCTAAAAGTAATCGTTTTATAAATTCACAAGATAACATACTAGAAACTAACAGATACGTGTGTTAAATTGATGAGTAAATAAACAAGTAACGAGTAAATTCATACTGTTAAAAAAAAGGAATGAATGATTACGATATTAAATAAACAAATATTTAGCAAAAAAAACTTGATAGAAATACAAGTATAACGTTTAACAACAAATTTTTATTAAGCTTGATGTAATATAGTTTATTATAAAACATTTTTTAATGAAAATTACCGATTGTAATTTATTACAATTAGATACAAATATCTAACATTTTTTAATTTTTATTTATTATATGTGAAATAGATGATTTATTAGCATTTTTGTTTACATTATTTTTAGGATGTACAATTACCATACTCTAATGGTATAAAGTGATTGTATGTAATAAACTATTAGTTATATAATCATTATATTTAATATAATTTCTATCTTATTATCGAAATCTATTCAAGTCGGCATGGTGTACGTAATAAGATTCGTCAACTTGCTTATATTTTCTTTGCATAATTAATTACATTGCATACGAAATTGTTTATGTTTAAAGCTATGTTTACTGAATTTGTAAATTTCCGATACATTTTCGAGTACCCAAATAAGCGCTTGTGTTTTTTTAATTCGCATGATTATCAAAACCTGACACATAGACATTATAATATGAGAGTTGGTCAAGCAGTTGTAGGTATAAGGCGAATTTCATCATTTGCTTGGTTTTTACCTTGAAAATATTATACACACATATTTGGCTTTCCGAATTTACTTGGTACAATATCAAGCTGTATGATTCTTATATTTTACAAGTTAAGTATATATGTATGTACACTGATTGGTAAACGTTTATTCTATTGCCACAAGTCCTATCTTGGATAACTTTTTTATAGCTATTCATGATTTTTTACATGTAAAAATCTATAAATCAGTCAGTTTATATAGATTTATCAAGTATTTTATTTACCAAAATTATCATGTTGTCATATTGCAAGATAAATTTAGTTAAAAATTCTGTTAAATTGATCTTGTTAAATTGCCATAACAATATTTTTATTATTGTAAATGAAACTGGGAAATAAACATTACTTGTTATTTAAAAATACTTGTATAGAAACTCAATAACTTGTTTGCACTGGCATCGTGCATTGAATAATGTTAAATCTTTTAATAAACCATGCATTGGTATTAGGTAATAAGTAATACGTCATTTTAAAATGAAAGCACAACCATGAAATTCAGTCTTTTATAATATGCTCAATTTTTTTGTTTACAATAACACAATCTCAATTGACCAAGTGAATAAATATTTGATTGATAGAAAATTAATATGGTTGATTCTTTTGTAAAGCTTGTTTCAAATGTTTCTAGTACGCAATCCAATATTTTGAAATTGGAATGTTGAACATTCCTCATACACTTGACAATTTTCACTAGTGGCAGTACGTTGTATAAAAACTAGGTAGGATGCAGGCCTATATGTGTTAGGTACACTAGATTTATTTTTATGACAAACATATTAGCATTTTATATGCTTAAAATTGTGCTTGTAGAAAAAAAGAAGTTATTTCAATCTTGTTGGATAATTTTTTGTTTGCTCTTGTTCTCTTAATATTTCAACTTGATAATAGACTTGGTGTATAAATTTATTTCAAATCTTTCAAAAATATATTACATTTTCTTTTAAAAAATGCACAAATGATCATTTGAAATGCTGATTTTTAATACCCTGAAAATTCATTCACCCAACTTGCAAATTCATGTGCTTGAACTAGTGAAACATACAATTTTATTTAGCATGTATCTGGAATGAATTTTAATAGGAATGAACAGAGCCTCAGTTTGCACCAATATATTGACTAATAAGGCATTAGCATGTTATTATTTGACAAGGTATTTTTGTCTAATTACAATACTTGACATTCAACTTGGTTGAAATTTTTATTTACTAAAAACATGTATTGAAATGTTGGTATATTCAATTCAATTGGTATGCGAATGTGAATGTCACATCATAAATGAAATAATACAAGTCAAGTACAAACATGTACTTGAAAACGCTATTTCATACATATTAAAAAATAGTTACTGGTTTTAATAATAATTTCTTAAATATACCATCTACCAAAATTTGTGTTCTACAACTGTATCTAAGCGGGTAGCGATAGGGGCAAAAACTTGATTCAGAGCATGCATTCTGTCAAAGTATTTCTGAAAAAAAAAGAATTCAAATAAAATTAAAATTGTTTTCCATACAGTAGTAATGTTTTTATAAATTTCTATTCCAGAATATCTAAATTATCTAGTACATAATTTTATTTCATAAAATGTAATAAATGTAATTTTGTTGATATTTTCCTTATGAAAAAAAAAAATGAATTAATGACTTGAATGAGAGTATATTCATGCAACTAAACTCTTAGATAGAAAAAATCTGGAAATATATCAACGGCAGTTCTGGTAATTAAATTTACAAATTGGAAAACATTACGTATATTATAAATGTACAATTTACATTTTTTCAAATTTCATATATATTTCTTTGTATAAAATAGTAGGCAAGTTAGTCATTGCTTGGATCTGACAGCCAAGTATTATAAAAACTAGAACTCAAATGTGGTAGCCAGTTACAAATTATAACACAAATAAAAAATAAATGCTTAAAGTTGATATCTAATAAAAAGACTGACTTAGTATCTTGTCATGGCAATTTATATCATTATTTCCAAGTATTTTTTTAAACTAATATTTTGTTGTTAATTATTCATCTGTTTCATCATTTGCTTTAATACTAGCATAATTGTTCATATTTCTATTCACCCTCAACATTTTAAGAAAGCTTCCAAGTACCAAAATAGTTTTTCTATGTCTTTTGAAGATTCCTGTATACAGAGCTTCCCTTATATCACGTCGATCACTGACATCTGAATCTATACTTGATACAGAAACTATTGACGGTTTTGCAGAAACTGGCTGATGATGAATACCAGCATCTCCTGAACTCAAGACTATTCTTTGCTGATTGTTGATCATATTGCAAAAAAATCGTATTACAAAAAATATTTACAAATTTATAAAAAAAACGTTCATCCTACTTATTGTAACAAAAAACTTGTTAGTGTACTATTTACATTATTCTTCATCTCACCAGCTTGGAGCACAACTCACAATATAATTACACGATTCTATGGTTTAGATTGAAATTCTTGTGTCAAGTTGTGCGTAACTTATCAGTTAAGAGTTTTACCCAGTGGTTGATATATCATTCGATTATTTACAAATGGATTTTCGTTGAAAGGCATTGTTTCAAATTTACGTGTTTCCTCATTTTTCACTCTGAATAGTGGAATTTTTTTTTAAACTGATCACAATCTTATCTGCTTGAATCAGTTTCATACTAATTTTCTTCTTTGGTATAATAAATTAATCACATCATAATAAAGCTCTTCAAATTTATGGTAAGTTATAATACACATATCAAAACTGGAACTATGCTGTTCAAGTTCCATACAAGACCTGATTCACTGAAATGAAATACGAAGAATCATATTTTAATTAAGAAAAATACCAATGAAAATATAGTATGTACGTAAAATGAAAAATAAGGATAGAGTATAATAAGTATTAAATACAATAATGGCTTGGACATGAAACTAATATTTTAACAATGGTTTTATGCAAATGTAAAATATTTTGTTGTATCCAGTTATTAACACAGATACAAATAAACTTGATAATACAACTATTATATACAAATGAACTTTTTTTCTAGATTTTGCCTAATGATGCCCGAGCCCGACGATTATTTGTAACAACTGGAGGTTTAAAGAAAGTACAAGAAATTCAAGCTGATCCAGGCTCTACTTTGTCAGAATACATAACAATAATCAATTGCTGCTTTCCTGAAGAAATTGTCAGGTTTAATATTTTAATTTCTTATAAAAATCACAAGTTGCTCTATTGTAATGTATCACTTGATTTTTGGCTTGACCAAAACTATCACATTAACTTGACAACAATGAACTTGATAAATTGGGACACATTGGTTGTTATTGGGAAAATTAAATTAAGCATGTCCTACAATAAGAAAAATAACAATGTATACAGCAAGCTATTTACCAGTTGAAAACAAAGAATATCCTTATATATTGCATTCATTTGAAGCAATTATACAATCACTAGTTGCTTGGATTCATGATATTTTGTATGTTATACAAAGACCTATTATTTGTTTTTGTTCAAAGAGCTGTTTTCGCGAACTTGCGTCGGCGAACGAACTTGGGTTGACCACAAGACGATAGCATTTTTGTATCGCAGACACTTTAGAAAAAAATTTTTATATGCAAGCAACACTTGCCTTTTTCGAGTTTAATAGTTTTCGTAAACTCGGTAAATAGTCACTTTATCACACAAAGCGGCCATAGTATCACAGCTGACTGCTGACCTGGAGGCTGCAGCTACTAAAACTAAAACTGACAGGTAGAGAGAGGTACCTATACCTACTAATACAATCATGGAGTAAGCGTCGATAAAAAAGGTCGTTCGTCGATTTGGTCGTGCGGTCTAAATGTCGATTATATATAAACTTGAAATCATTTTTCATAATGATTATAAATAAAGTAAAAGTAAAGTAAAGATTACTGTTATATATCGAAAATAATAACGCAATAACACCCAATATAACGATTTAATAATTAATAATATTAAATACATATAACAATAATTAACAAAAATGGATTTATTTGTACACATTATAACATTTTATTTATGTGAAAACACATATTCATGAACTCGGTATATAATATATATGATATATTCCACTATATTTTTAATACCTTTATATGTATTATATTTTCTAGATACTACTCGCCTGGTTATCCTGACAGTCTTTTGGAAGCTGTAGAACAGTATCAACCAAATTGTTCTTTTAATGAATCAAAATGTGAATCAAAATCGAACGAGCCAAGTAATTCCAGTATTTCTATAGATGATGATAAGGAATGAACAGTTTTGAATTAAAAATAAAATGACATTTTTAGCATGAAAAGTGATAATTCTATTTAAACTTGCAACATCTTGTAAAATTGTTTATGGCAAAGAGAAAAATGATTCTTATTATATTTTATTTTAGATAAAAATGTACAACTTGATTATTTATTAAATTTTATAAAAAAATAAATATATGTGTTACATTAATTATATGCGTACGAATTTTATTGAAACGTCAATACAGATAAATAATAATTATATCGGTGCAAGGAAAAAAATATAAAATTTTTAATTGCTGCAAATATCATTTTGAAAATTCTCGATCCCCCACCCATCAATAGTGTTTCAGGATACCAATGCTTAGGAGGTTATAGATATAGGTACACACCAGCATATCAACGGAAAGACCGAAAACTGAACACTGGGAAAATAGCGAAGAGCAAACTGCCAGTCATTCGCATTGAGTTACAAGTGTATTCCTGTTGATTTTTTATTTTATCTTTAAAAGTAACAAATAATACATAACAATAATGGGATTAGTACGTGTAATCAACGACGATGGCCATTTTCATGGAGAATTAACAAACGCTGGCACAAAACTTGTCGTTGTTGATTTCACCGCAACTTGGTAAGATTTTTTGAGGTTATGAACGTAATTAAATGTCTGTAAAAAATCAAACTATTAAATACTTTAAAGCTGTGTTATCCGAAAAAATAATTTATAAAACAATACGAATAAAAACCATTATTTTATTTTTTTTTTTACTATTGATTAACGTATTTTTTGTACTTGTAGGTGTGGTCCCTGTCAAAGGATTGCTCCAGTATTTGAACAACTCTCTACAAAATATCCTAATGCTGTTTTTTTAAAAGTTGATGTTGATAAGTGTGCTGAGACAGCAGCTGGACAGGGTGTTAGCGCTATGCCTACTTTTATTTTTTACCGCAACAAAACAAAGCTTGATTCGTGCCAAGGTGCTGATCCTGCTGGACTAGAATCCAAGATTCAACATTTTTATGGATCTGGTGACGCTGATGACTCCGAGGGATCAGTTGCTGGACATGTACGCCGACCTGACAATCTTTATTATCATATTTTAGGAATGATTTTTCTTGTCTTAGTAATATATTTTTGGAAAGATTTATAAAAATTTTATGTAGCTACGACTTGATTTAATTCTAATAATTAGCAACAAAGCATTTTTAATTGATACAAGTTTGCTTACAGTGAATGAAGAACTTTATTAACAAGTTACATCTTCACATAAAACTTATTAAACTATAATATACGTATTGTTAGTAATAAGTATTATATAATTATTCTAAAAAAGTTGAGCTGTACTAAAAACTTGAGTTGCAAAATATATAATAAACTTTTTTATATTTTATACCTAAACTGCATCAAGCTCTTATTAATATGTTCTTTATTTATATTTATTTTCCTTTATCATCTCGGGAAACACAAGTTGATGAATTAAAATATAATATTACTTGGATAATTGTTGAAACAAGATATTAGTTGTATCTTTGAAAATAAATAATTTAATATATCTTTAATCTTTGCACTTGCAGATGGATCTAAGTTCATTGATTATGAAAGCACAATGTGAATGTTTAAATGAATCAGATGACCACTGTTTGGCTCATTGCTTAACATCAAATGGTGGATATTTAGAAAGTGATTGTGACGAACAGCTGATAATATCTATAACTTTTACACAAGCTGTAAAAGTACATTCACTAAAAATCAAAGCTCCTGCAGATAAGGGTCCAAAAAATTTGAAACTCTTTATAAACCAGCCCAGAACAATAGATTTTGATATGGCAGATTCAAACACAAGTGTTCAAGACCTTACGTATGTTGAATTTATTAAATACATGCATTTTTTATTAATTATTCAATACGATTTATTCATTATGATCAATTTATTTTTATAAAATTACAGGTTGTCTGCAAAAGATATTGAAGAAGGAAATCCAGTGCAGTTACGATTTGTCAAGTTCCAAAATGTACAAAACTTGCAGATCTTTATTAAAGATAATCAAAGTGGCAGCGAAACAACGCAAATTGATCATTTAGTCATTATTGGATCTCCAATCTCAACAACTAACATGGGAGATTTTAAAAGAGTTGCAGGAAAAAAAGGAGAAAGTCACTAAGAACCACGATTAAGAATACACAATTCAAGGTGTAATAAAACGTCAGTTCCAGTTATAGTTAAAATTTATTGGCAACAATTTTGACTTTTATATGAAATAAAAAAAAGAATTAAAAAATTTTGATACTAATCAAAACAGCATTTTAAAACCATAAACAAGTCGCTTTTGTATATTTAATAATTGTAATTTCATACGTTTATTAAAATAATTTAGTTTATAATTATCTATATATCTAATAATAAGACATTACTTGCATTTTTTTTAAATTTATTTACTTTTTTATATTTCTATCTTGACGGAAACAATAAAATTTTCAAGTCTAAATTAATTATAACTAGAACATCGAGTGTGGCGGATTTTCATAAAAAAATGTAAATTACAAAATGTAAATTTTTGAATTCATAAAAAAAATAAAAATATATGATAAATGTATCATGTTGCATTGAATTAAATTATTATTATTCATCATAAAGATTTATTATTTTATTCAAAACGTTTTTAAATAATTAATAAATTCATTACTTATTTCTGTACATATAAATTTATTTCTTTATAATATTTAAACCTATATTTACTTCAATACAGTGCAAAAGTACTTCAAAGTTTAACAATTTCACTTTAAAGTTTCAACAGTCTTCTTTAAATATAACTTGGTACATTATATTGTTTTACAAACTTTCAAATAATTATATACTTACTTCTTATAAACTAAGTCTCTGGAAGCACTGCATCATCTGAATTTTTTTCTACTTTGTTTAGATAAAAGAGTGTTTTTTTACTCTGTTGCATTTCTGTTTGTTTGATTTTTTCAAACAGCATTATTGAAAGACATTTCTGGTGAAACCTATCTGTTAACCAGCGATCGTGCTTTCTCCTTAAATTATCTATAGAAGATGTTAATTTTGTAATTTCAAATTTACATTGTTTTTCTTGTAATTTATTTCTCTCTTGAATAACAACGATTTGCCTGTTTAGTTGTCTTTCAGAAATTAATAACTTGTGGATTTCCTAAAGGAAAATAAATGATTTAAAAATAATATTTCAAAATATATCAAGTAATTTAATTTTTTTTACATTGTCTTTTTGTTTGTTTTTCTTGTGTAAATCGCTTAATTGATTATTTAAATTATCAATGATTTCATCTTTACTCTTAGTAGTGTCATTGTTGCATGAACAAGTTTGTGACTGATTTTCTAAAATATTTTCTTTTATAGATTTAGTCAGTGCCATGAGGTTTTCAAGTTGTGCCTGTAAATAACAGTACATAATATAAGAAAATAAATATAAATTCATCAAAAAATTTTTTTCTTTTACGTTTACTTACTTGAACTTGTAATGATTTTGCATTATTATGTACAATATTTTTCCTACTATTGTTTTCATTCATCATTCGGATACGCTTCCTTCAAAAAGTTTCAATGATTTATTTTACTAGAGAAAAAGGTAAAAAATCTTGTACTATCACTTACTTGGCAAGGTACAATTTTCGTTTCGTTTCTAATAAAAGTTGATCTTGGGTATTAATGATATTTTGATATGTCCGTCTAGTTTTTAGCAATTTTTGCTCGTTATTGCGTATTTGATTCTGAAAAATTAAAATACATTCATTTGACATTAATTTTTTCCTAACTAGTTTTTTATCCACTAGAAACAATAATGAAAATAATAAATACCTCTAGAGAAACATTTTTTTGTTTTAAAATATCTATTTCATTTTGTTTTTTACTTATAGAAGCAGACATTCTAAAACATAAAAGTTGTGTGAATATCATGTGGAAAATAAATTTATTTTGAATACAATTTTCAAATCTATACCTAAGCATATTGTCTTGTTCTATGTTGTAATAAGTTAATACTGAAAGAGGTACTGATATTTCATGGAAAGTTTTCTCTAAATTCAATAATAGTAATTCTTGTTTTTCTAATAAATTCAATGCATTATCTAGTTCTGATTCCGCTGAAAAATACAAAATCATGAATTAACTGGTAATATTATTAAATTAAAATATTATCAAAAAATAATCAATTTATGCAGATCTATTACCAAGAATTATACGGTCTGATAATTCTTTTTCTTTGTTATAAATAACTGTTTGAATTGAAAACTTGTTAAAAACCTGTTTTGCATTGAATACTTTTTCATAAATACTTTTATGAATTTCTAGAGCTTTATTTAATCTGGAAAAGAATATCATACATCAATACATGTTAGTAAAATATTAATATATACATGTAAAACAAGTTTTACTTTTCATTTAAATGAAGACAGTTGAATTGAACTGCATACGAGTTATCTATTTTTACAGACAATTGCTTAAGTATGCTTGGTTCATTTCCTACAGAATTGACAGCATGACCAGTTTTTGAAGTACTCAACTTATTAATATCCTTTATCACAAATTTATTTTCATTTTTACTTTCTGTGCTTGCAGGTAAATTCTAAAATAATTAATATATTCACCCAATGTTGTTTTATTATTTGGTGAAAATTCAAACTATTATAATACTTAAAGTATATTCTTACTGTTCCAGTACGAGTATTCGTTTGTTGAGTGTTTTCTTCCAGAGATTTTCTGTATTGTTGCCAAAGTTTTTCAGGTAAATTTAATGGAACAACTCTTCGTTGCCGCCGTCTTTTCACTTTGTTTTTTTGTCCTTTTGTTCTTCCCATATTGTTTACACTCAGTAGAATTATAGTCTCACAATATCGTAAATGGTGAAAGAGTTAGAAACTTGAATTAAATACTAACCTATATACAAAGGACGACACTTGTATTTCTTTATTTGCTTCTACTATTTTAACGTTTACATCGGGTTCACAGAATTACATATTTGAAATGTCACAACTGATGACTTGAATTGTATATGACCACGGAAGACCGAACCGGAACCGCATGCACATCGCACAGCCGACCGCGCGGCCTATTCGCCTATTCGTATTTTTATCTCGATGCAGATCTTTGGCGCCCCCATCATCAACACGTGTTTTAGTGGCGAAATTCCGAACTATACCGGTGTGAACTTGGCCCCCGAAATATCTTTAATAATTGCATTAAAT
>UCOJ01002631.1:0-10499 GCA_900474305.1 Cecidostiba fungosa
GCTTGGAAATGCCTTGTAATACGGCATGACTTTATTGTCACTCTAAGAAATGCGTACAAAATGGTCGAAAAAGCGTTTCATCACTGGGCCAAAAATGACTCCAGTTTTCGTCGATCTCCATTAAAACGAGGTATTCATTAGCTTTAAAATGATATGGATTTCTACCAGGGACATCAATCAATATTTTTGACTTTAGAAATTTTAGCCGTTCTAAAGTTGTATCATTGAAAAAAAATACTTTGTTTTCTAGAAAATCATCATAAAAAATTAATTTGTTTTTATTTTTATGAAAAAGTATCCTCGAGCAATAAGTGCAAAATTGTTTTATTACTAAAACTCATTAATTATTAGGTAATTTTTTTTAAAACTATCTTTTTTATCAATATTTTATTAAGACTGTCCTGGTGTTAAACACCATATGCAATATGCAAAAATTTGTCCAAATTACTGTTGAAGATTTCCGGCATTCAAATATTTTTGACCTATGATTTATTAAAACAAGGAAGAATTGTCTTTTGTCTTTTGTCTCATTGTCTTTTGATTTGCAATTTCAAATACTCACCTGATCTTCGCTTAATTTCTATTTGGTTTCGTATGCCAGAGGGGCATATATTAATAAAATAAATGTTCAAAATCTTATGTAACTCATATTTTGAATAATAAACTAATACATATATTATTGAACGACTTTTATATGCAACAAAACTAGTAGTGAATAGTTTGTACATATAATAAAATTGTATATTTGGCTTATAATTCAGTTAGAATTGTAGTTGTATTTTGTCCGTTTGTTTGTTGGTTCATTAAATTTGAACGGTTAAACAATTACAATGAAAGCCTTTATCTTACACACACGTATACGTATACTAAAAATGGGATAGTACTGCTACAGTTGACTTATATTAAGATGTCCGACAATTTTTCGCTATCTTGCATGTTCCTGCACGTATAGAAGAACTCTTTTAACTAAGTAATAAATGGATAGATCATAAAAGAATTTTATTTTTATATCAAGAGTAAAACTTATATCAATCGTTTATCTAAATTTAATATAAGTCTTTTCATAAACGTATATTGGACGATAACTTATGTTTGCAATAACTCACTTCTTTTGTGAAAGAATTTACACTTGCAAATATGTAAATCCTTCGACATGCACGCCATACTGTTCATAAAGACCTCGAACAAACTCTTCGGCTTCCTTTAATTCGGAGTTCACATCATTAGTCTCGATTTCTGTGGAATCTTCCTCAACCTATAAAAGTATGTTTATGAAAACTTACTCAATTTATGGAATACTGATTTGTAAATTGTTCGATGTAATTAAAACTTTCTAACCTTAACATTTGAAAGTACTAATAGCTTACCTCGTTTGTAGCTGGGACAACATAAGAAATGTCAACAAGCTTTTCTTCAGTTCCCAAAATTTCGTCCAATTTTTCTAAATACTTTGTTACGGGGGGTAAGCTTATATTGACATTTACAGAATTGCTGTACTTTCCAGTAGAATTTTTAAGCCCCCAACGGATCAATAGTCCATGTAATCCATTATTTTTCCTTCTTTCCAAAATCTCTTGAACCACTTCATCCTGCTGACTGTCGTTGCTCTCAATTTGACCAAATTTCTTAATTGACGTTAAGCTTCCAAAATTTGCTACCGTAGAACACACAACGAACAATCGCAGTTCTGGGCATGTAGATCTTGATTCTTCGTCAGCTGTCTTTGTGGTCAGTATCAGTGAGTCTTTCGAAGCTGAAGACTTTATATCAGTTCTCCGCAAATCAAAAACGCCATCTACAGTCCCAAGAGATAAAGCTTCTTTAAATAATCCCTTGATATTTTGCTGTTGTGATAAATCAAGCTGTTTATGCAAAATGATTTGCACGCCGTAGCTCTGCCAAAGTGCCAAGCGCAGATTTTTGTATCCATTATCGTTATTTAAAGATGAGCCGATGACAAAACGTCTCGCACCTCGTGTGATTAACCAATCTATCAATTCTAAACCAAAATCCGTTAAACCTTCGATAATTAAGTACGATTTATGGCTCGAACATAATATTCGTGGTAGAGCTGGAGCTTCGTTTTTGTTTGAACCTTCTGGTTGAACCTTCACTATAATCTAAAAAAAGATTGAGGCATTTAGTAACAAATGATTACGCTTAGTTAATAAAAAAATAAGGTAATTAATATATCGAATTGAGTTTACCTTTCCTAGTTGTTCGTTCTTCAAACAATTGTTAAATGCTTCGTTTAGTGATTCCCGCTTGTAGATATTTCTCGCTAACGGCTTAACAATGCCAGAGTTGATTCCGTCCTTCAACATATTTGATAGAGAAGTTTTCGTTGCTGAATCCGCCAGTATTATTCGTTTGGGCACAACGGAGTATAAACTGATTTCTTTCAAAAAAATTTCCATTCCAATGGTTTCGTGAATTTTACTTTCATTCAAATCGCTGATTAGTACAACACGAGCCTGACGTTTTGACATCGTGAAAAATACTTCTAGTTTCTTGACTTTGCAGTTATTGCAAATAACAACGTCAACACCTTGTCCATTCGTCTTAAGAAGAACGTCCTCTCGGTAGGTATCACCGACTATTTTGATCAATCGACTTTCCGGAATGCTGGGGGCTGTTGCCTTTAATAACTTCTTTTCAGCTTCTGTTTCATAACTCACAAAGACGTCGCATTTTGTCTGCACCGCCAAATTCAAAACCGCTAGACCCAAACCAGTGCATGGATTAATAACCATAACTTTTTCTCCTGCTTTGACTTCGGCTTTGACAATTAGAGCTGAATACGCTACAAGATATGAAAGAGGAACAGTTGCTGCATCTTCAAAGCTCCAAGATTTTGGCACTGCCCACGTCCATCCTGCGTCAGCATTAACAAAGTTCGACATGGAGTTTCCTAGGGTCACTCCCATCACTCTGTTACCCTTGGAATCTACTCCAGAAAATTCAAGGCCTAAACTCGAACGGGCGATTCTATTTTTACCAATCAATTCAGACGGTTCGGCGTAAAAACTTTTGTTTGCTATTAGAATATCTTGAGAATTCAATGCTGCATATTCGACCTTCACAATATTGTTGACGTCTTCAATGCCAGCAGCTTCAGTCCAATTGACGTTGGTTGGGTCGTGCGTGTGAATCGGATTTGCATCCCAACTTTTGCACAGCTTTGGAGTTAGGGTAATTTTCGTACGCCGGAGTGTACTCCAAACTTTTTTAGACGTTAAAATATTAACCAGCAAGTCTGATTCTAACTGCTTCTCGAGCAATGGTTCACTAAATCCATTATTGAACACATTGGAATCCTGAATATCAAAGTATCTTACCTTTTCCAAATTAACTGATTCCTCTAATTGATCTAAAAATTCAATGATGCTTGCGCTATTTTCTGATTTATTGAGTACGACAATGCGTTCGTTGCCCGACAAAAGTTTTATATTCTTAATTTTACTAATGGTATCCTTGATATTTTTAGAAGCATTTATTACTTGTACGTTTGTAAACGATTGCTTCTTACGGCACAGCAATAAGGTTTCCTCAAGGTGTTTGTGAATTAAAATGATATTAAGTCCTGCAGCTTCGGCTGATTTTACATATGCGTCTTCTTGATTACTGGGTACAAATGCTAAGAAGAATTTATCTCTTCCCAATTTTTTAGTTATCTCGCTTAAGTCGTAATCCTTAAGGTTGTCCGTTATTACAGTCAAAGCTTTGTTGAAGGTAGCTTCTTCATAAGTTATGGTCTCGATGTCATATAAAGAGACTTCAGGTATATCGTTAAAAGCTAAATTGAATTTATCAAGTTTTCGCGAAACATTGTTTTCAATCAATTGAATCTTCAGTATTTTTGAAACGAAAGTATTTTCTATGATCAATTGTAGAATGACGCGTAAACTAGTAGCCAGTGACAACGAAGACTTATCAACGTTCGGAACAATAGTTTGAATATCGGTGGTTATTCTGTTTTGTTCTAACTTCTTTGGAAGAACAGAAAATTTGAGGCCTTGAATCTCTAATCCCCCGACAGATACGAAATTCAATTTCTTGTTCGTGATAGCATGGATATCTGTAACAAAAACACTTTAATAGAGCTGTGCTATCCTTACATATTTCCAATATAGTCAAATGGAAAACTAACCTTTTGAACTTTTAGCCACAGTTTCTTGCTTTGTCTTATCAATAACAATCTTTCGAATCATCAATGGTACTTGTATACGTCGAGAGTCATCACCAAAAGCGTAAAGCTGCAAAGCATTGTCGATAAACGTTACCCAGTTATCGTTCCATCTGATAAAACCACTGGTTCCATCTAGCGATGATTTAAGTACACTCTTAAAGTCCCCTGAGTATTGGTATCCACGCATTTCCATTTCGTTGTAAAAATCTTTTTGACTAATTTCGTATTTGTCACTTGCCGAATACTTTGTATTTTTGTCATCGAGACGCTCTTGGCTGGGAGCTTTGGTTTCTCTTATTGTACCAGAAATGATTAAAGTATCGGATTCAACGACTTCGAACTTTCCGGTTCCTAAAAATTAATTTATCAAAAATAATAATTCAATCGCTCATTGATAATACAACTTACGATATGAATATACTAGCCTTTAGGAAGCATAACAGTGAAGTTTAATATCTTATTCTCAGGAACTGCTACAGTCAGTTTGTGAACTTTGATCTCGTCAAATACAATATCATCTGATGCTTGTGTATTAAAGTTCTTAAAAATTTCCCAAGCTTGCACTAAACACAATGAAAGCGGAAGAACTACTTTTCCATCTACAGCATTTCCTTGAAGATACTTATATTCTTCGTCGTTCAAATTTATTTCCACTGCCCTCTCTCCTTCCCTTACTTCATCCAATGGTGTATAGTAGTTGACAAGCCTGAATACAATACAAAATTTTGAAAATCATTTGATACAACCAATAAAAATAAAGATATAATACTCACCAATCGGTATCATGATCCCACTTGATAAGAGAAGATATCGAAGGTGTGCCCCTACCAACTGGGTACTGTACCTTTGGATATAGATTAGACACTTGTGGATGTAACCCTGCATTGTACAATTTACCCAATCCAGTTAACAGTACTTCCAAGTTATCCGGATGTCCTCTTTTTGTCAATGCAACGTTGACACAGCTTTCAGGTAAGGATCTCTTCAATATTGCTTGCAACAATCCGTGCGGTGCAATTTCAACACAGATGGCATGCGGTGGAATCAATCGAGAAGTTTCATCAAACAGTACAGGACTCAACAAGTTGTTCGTGTGGTATTCAGCTGAACACAGGCGAGCCTTTACAGAGTTCCATTCACTACGAGGCACCGAAGAGCTCACCCATTTTGAACTTCGAGGATTAGGCTTTGGAATCACCTTCTGCAATCGCTCCAGAAGCTTAGGACCAGCCGGTGCGATGTATCTGCTGTGGTAAGCGATGTTACTGCAAGGCACCTCCTTTGCAAAGATTCCTTTAGCCTGAAAACAATATTGCCTTTGAGCAACCTTTCTGATGAATTCACATTTCGAGTATTGTATTTTTGAATAATCACCGTCAAACTAGCGACGAACGACTTCATGGACTCTGCAGGTCCACTGATAGTCGAGCTCTCAGGTCCGTTGTGGCAAGCTACGTCGATGTCCGGAGGGCACAGCGGCTTCACCTGTTCATAGCCAAGACCTACGGCTGCCATAGAACCCTTAGCCAATTCTGTCTCGGTAGATGCTAAACCTCGAGATAGAGCTGCCATTATCATTTGCTCAGCAGAGAAGCACCCATCAGCGTAAGCACATCCTAGTTCACCGACAGAGTGACCAATGATGAAGTCTGGTTCAAGGCCGACGGACTTCAAGACGTCTACCAGACCGATCTGGAATTAATATTTCTTTTGTGAGTATAAACAAATATTAAAAACTTTTGTTATAGTTATCAAAGGAGAAAATTACCTGTATAGCAGCTATTCCAACAAAGGAATTGATGATCAGATCGAATGTTTTGGGATCCTTGTCGGTTATAATTTTGAAGATATCATATCCGTGGGGTTTCAAAACGGCGTCACACCTTCTTATAGCAGCTTCGAATACTGGTAACCTCAGTAAGGTCTCACCTTAAAAAGTAGATATATTTTTATCAATAATTTCTTCATTAATGGAGTGCCGTAAGATTTTAATCAATATTGACAAGTCAATCGCTCACTTACCCATTCCAGTCCACTGCGATCCCATTCCAGAGAAAATCCACCAGACCTGTCTTTTTTCTCCGGAGATGAAGAGAATTTCTTGTTTTTTCTGTTCCGGTGGAGCAACTCCCTTTGCCGGCACTATCGCGTAGCCACGGTACAGATGAGCATCGATTTCGCTTTGGAAAATATCATAAAACATTTGCAACAGTTCCACATCAACAGTTCTAGTCTGCATCTGTAGAATAAATCCAATATTGAAAGTCGTATATTTTATAAAAAAAATAAAAATAAAAAAAAAATTGATACTGAATAATGCATTGTCTAGATAAAGATTGTATACGTACGAAGTTCAAAAGCGTTGAGATCGCTTCTTCCGTACGACCCGAGACGATAACAAGTCGAGGGAGATCGTCATCGGGTACGCCGTTGTTCTTTTTCTCGATTTTAGACGGCTTGAGAAGAGCGTTCATGAAAACGCCACTGGTCGCAATCGTATTTACGGAATAATATTCTCCGCTCCATGGAGTCACCTCTGTAGGAATGCGTATCCTACCCTCTTTCAAGCCAGAGGCCTTTGAGTTCGGCTTATCGTAATGTAAATTAGGCGGAATCTGTCCAGTCTCCGTTGCCACTATCATCTGGAAAAAAATAACGATTTCTCCTTTTGATTCTTTGTTTTCTCTCTAGGAGTAAACTGTTTAGCGCGTTTCTTCGCTCTATTGCACTGTTTTGCAAGATGCTTTAAATTTTTAGTCACTATGACATTGCAATATACCAGCGTGATATTTTTAATTAAAAAAATAAACTAACAATCAGTCAAAGTAATATTTGTAAAAAATCTAGCGATTTCACTCAATTTAAATCAATCACATACTTGTAACAAATTTATCAGCGAATTACCTTAATAATAGAATTAACGCAGTTTGCAGCAATGGAGTCACCGATATAGCTCTTAACGGACCCGACGAGAATGGGCTTTCCTCGTTTGCCATAGACAGCATCGATGGCTCTAAGCTCATCGGCATCTATATCCTTGATACCAACGCCACTGGCCTCGACGAAGCCGACGTCGTTAGGACTGATTCCGCTCTCCTTCAGCAATTCGTTCATCAGCTTGATTTGTGGCTCAGGCTTGGGGTACATGATGTTGTTGATGTTGTAACACGGCACATGGAGACTGCGAACGTTCACCACCTCGTGGTAAATTCGTCTGGCATCGGTTTCCCGCTGCAGGAAAAGCACAGCTAGGCCGTCGCTACGAGTCATGCCGTCGGCGCTGTCGTCGTAGCTCCTGTTGTAGCCGTCGGTTGACAGGAGACCTGCTCGAGGTGAGAATATAAATTGCTATAATATGTTTGTATTTATTATTTTGTTTTAATATGAATTGATACTGTTGTTCAATTTAAAAATTAACGCTGAAACAATTTTTCGTAGCGGTAATGGACTTGAAAATTTGCACACAATATGCTGCGCTTATACATATCATTAGCCGAGCTTTAATTAGAACGTATTTTAATGCTCCGGAATGAATTATTTGGTATGCATTAACATTGAAAAAGTAGCCGCAGGTACACTGGTATAAATTTTGGCTCTTTTACATATCACAGAAACTTTCTTTGCTGATGAAAGTAAAATTTTTTAGCTTTTTAGAGTGAATTCGAGGATAAATTATTATAAAGAAGTAAATAAAAAAGTCATCGCAATTATCAAATCGATATAATATTTTTCTGCATGAATCTGTAATCAATGATTTACATGATCTGTACTATCTGAAATCAGGGAATTTCTACTCTACCGCGAAATATATAAAGTACATGCAATGCCCGCTTCCTCAAATCTACTATTTTACATATTATCATAAATTTTCTGCCGATTAATTATTATATCTTAAAACAATAATAAAAATAATTATTTTTTTTTATCTAGGTATAACTAACAGCGATTTCCATCCGAGATAATATGCGAATATTTTAACCAGCGCATCAGTGATAAAGTTATAACAATCGACGACTAATAGCATTATTATGCATTCAAAATGCTCAAAGCTTTGAAAATATTAAAACAAAAAAAAAAGAAGAAAATACTTGCCTAAAGCTTTCAACTGGTAAGAAATATGTGGATGCAGAGACAAAATGCCGCCGGCAACGATTGCACCGTCGCAATCACCTGCCTTAATAGAATGATAAGCTTGTTCCAAAGCTGATCCAGACCCGGCGCATGCACTATCCATATTCACACTTGGTCCGTTCAAGCCGAAAAAGAATGAGATGCGATTCGGGATCATAGCCTTGCTGCTACCCATGATACCGAAACCGTCTTGCTGGAAAAAAAAATTAATTGCGAGGTAAGTTTCTTGCTTTAACTTTTGCAATGGGAGAATATTGTGCAGTCGTAACATTTAAAAATTCATTCATGTTCTGGTGAAAATAAAAAACGTAAGAACGGTTAGAAAATGTATAAATGTACTTTAAGACATTATTTTGTTGGATTTCGGGCGTTTTTGTGCTTTATTACAGTTCGCTACATTTTATTATATTTTTTCAATATGTTCATAGAAAAGACCCTTTTTCATGCGTGAGAAAAAAATTTTCAAATTTTCAAATAGAATTTTTTTAATTTAGATCATTTCAAGTCGCATCGGTTAAAAATTATTAGCAACCACTTTAGATTAGTGCTGCATCTCATTTAAAATCTCAATATATTAGATACCCTACCTGTACTTTGTGATGAAATACGGTTTTTTCCGATTCCGATAGATTCGTAGCCGTGAACACAGCGATATTTGCTCCTCTCAAACTTCGAGGATTTATACCAGCGTCCATAATTGCCTCGAAACTATGTTCCAATAGTAATCTCGATACAGGGTCCATAATAGCGGTGAGCCTGCTATGGACTCCGAAAAAAACACGATCGAATTTCTGAATGTGGTTGCATACACCCAATCGTTGTGGTACTTTGGGTGAATCTGATAAAAAAAATACATATGCTTATACGAGCTATATTAAGAAAAATCATGAGGTTTAAAATTTAACATTCGCACTGGGTTTTAAAAAGAAAGCATGGGTTTCAGATAAAGTTGGAGGAAATTTTGTCGACTATCGCATTAAAGTACAGTTATGGAATATTTCAATAGCGAAGGAATTTGGAATGTTTTGTCAGTATTGTGATAAATGACTGACGCAAATGTTAATTTTTCGCATCGTGCGTAAAACGCGCGTTTCCTGTCGACTCGCTGTGGCTCATTTACAACCGTATGATAACTTTCGGTTAACGGAAAAAGTAGACCGACTTCTGCAAAAATTATAGCTTCTATAACAAATTTAGTCCGCTTGCTTTGTACTTATACCTAAATGTCAACTCTTTGGCTAATGAATTGTTTTTTAAATTTTACTAACAAAGTGTACCTAATTAATATAATACTCATAAGAAAAAGTAAAATTTAGAAAGCAACATTACATTCACGAAAAAATAGATTTGACTTTTTTAACGTTAGCCAAGTATTCATATATTGACCGCTATTCAACTTTCAAAGCCCTTACGTAAACACTATTTTACAATTCAGAAATGTGCATTTACTATGGATTGAAGAAGCATTAGATTGATTAGATAGTTTTAATGAATATATGCTTATAGGGAACCTAAATGCGTATGGAAAACGATTGCAGCTTTAGACAGTATTCTCTGAAATAAATTTACTTTTTACATTATAACATATAAAAGAGATGTTTGAAACAAATTCTACATCAGCCAATGAAGCACGCTTTTTTCACTATGGTATTATAGCTGTTTTTTATGTTCATTGATTGAAAATTATTTTGCAATAGTATATTGTGTACCAAGGGCGTAAAGTGCGCTTTTTTAGACCGAGTATGGAATTTGCAGTACGAGTCAAAAAAAGCTCACTAAGCCCTTGGTAAACACCATATTTTTTGTAACGAAAAAGGACAATAAAAGTCGAAAAACGCTTGCTGCTTCGAGTAGCGCGCGTTTTTCGACTTTTATTGCCCGCTAAAAACCTTTTTTGCCCACCGGTCTGAAAGTTACTGTTATAATAGGTCAGAAAAACGCGAAAATCGTGCTTGTGTTATTCCAAATTTCATTAAACAAAGCTTTTGACTTTTCTAAAATCATTTTCACTGATTTTTATGCATTAATAAAAATTACAAACTCGAGTACTTGACATAAAATAGTACATTATGCAACAAGGGAGGAAAGTCGTTGATTATTTCCACGGGTGAGAGTTTACTGCCCGAGCGAAGCGAGGGTAGTAAATCACCCAAGAGAATAATCGACTTTACTCTCGTGT
>UCOJ01002632.1:0-10387 GCA_900474305.1 Cecidostiba fungosa
GGAAATTGCTATAATTAATATCTTACGCCACGTTGACGCTAATAAATAGTCAAATAAGGTTCGAAAAAGCGTTTCACCGGGGGTCAAAAAATGGTCTAGTTTTTGCCTATTTCCAGTGGTACAAGGTATTTACTAATTATTAAATGGAATCGATTTCTACCAGGGGGATAATTTTGGGTTTCCAGCTTCCAATAACATGATGTCGGCAATTTAGGTCGGTTATCTCGTGCATGTATATTTGTGTATATTTGTGACCGGTATTTTAAGTTTCTCATAGCAAAAGTTAGAAAAGAAATAAGTAATTTGTTAATTTCAAGCGTATCAAAAGTTATTTTACGAGGCTCACCCCATTCTTCCTACTGTACGCTTATGTATGTCCAATAATTTTTATGCAAATTTTATATTATAGGCCTTTACGAGTCCTAAGTATTATTATACGCGGAGTGTAAGCTAAAACATATTTATTTACCTTTTGCCCAGTATGGCTAACACGAGTATAAATGTAGAAATTACTCGCTTATTTATTTTATACATAAAGAATGTTTTATACAAATATTAATAAAGAGGATTCAAACAGAGTAAAGAGGGAAATTCGGCAATAAAACCAAAATCAATAAAAATGATAAAAATTGGCTGTATTTGACGCTAGAGAAACTCGAAAATTGCAACTTTTATATTTGCGTTGCGAATTAATTATTGTACTGGGTATCAAATCGGGATAATTTTTATATTATAGGGGACTGTTTAAGGAACAAATCCATATGTTAATAATTTTTATTTTTGTTAAGTAAATAAATATTTACAGCCGAAATAACTAAATTAGCCATACTGATGGGAGCACCTTTTTTCAAACTCGGAAAATGCACTTTTACATTTATGCGCATAACTTTTTTAAATGTCAGGTTTGACTCACGCCAATTGTGTTCCCTGTGGAAATTGGGCTAATAAGGAACACATTAAAATTATGAATTAAATTTTTCATCGAGTTACTAAAATGTTAAATTTAAAATAGTGTTTTTTCAGTATGAAAATGATCGCATTTTGAATAGTAAAAGATTAAAACACCAAAAAACTCGATGTTTCAAGTTTTTCCGCTTCTTTTTCGAGCCGCAAATGAATTCTCTCAATTTTCGCAATGGACGATGCGCGCAAGCGGGCATGCCGCTCTTTTCACTTTTATTCATTATTTTTATTTTAATTTACACGAAAATCCTATCTGGTTTCATGTATTCATAACAGCAGTTTCGATTATTGAATGTTGTTACGCTTGTTATTACGCGTATATAAATAACAAAAACGAATAAATGGTAGAAATTAATCTAATTAACAGCTAGTAACTGGCCAGTTCTTAGGTTTCAAGCTAGTTTCTACCTAGTTACTGGCCAGTAACTAGATTTCTACTAAAAGTAAGCACAATTGACCTCTATTTAAAATCATCTCAAGCTCAGCGCAATATACCCGATTTAAACTTGTTAAAAGTTATATGCCACAAGCAAAAGCACTGATAGATATTATATAGTACACATATAGCGACATTCTGGTAATTAGCTTTATTGCACAGCGGGCACATAGGAGCTACGGCTATTGTAACAACTAGTCTAGTATAAGCCAATGCGTGTATGTACATATACGTACTTTGCAAAACTCTCTCTCTTGTGCCGCGTTCAGACACGTATAACTGCGAGAGTACGCTATAATACATATAGAAGCTGGAACAGTAACGTACGCGCGCGACTCTTGGCACGTTTCCCAGTATACGCGCGCGAGTTTGCACACTAACAAACTTTTTCAGCTATTCACTAGCTCTGATGCTACTGTCTCCTCTCCAAACTTGCAGAATTCGACGATTGCCAAGCGCAGGTTACAGACCTTGTGTCAATTTAGCTGCACCAATGAAGTAATTTTATGGGTTTTTATTTTACTACTTATTATCATGTTAAAATTACTTTTTCTTCAAAAGTATAGACACCAGCTGTACCGCGATAATGACACAAATAAACGACCTACTCAAACTTCGTCGTTCCATCATTATTCCCGGCGCCTATCACCTGGACTTATTCATCTCCCGCATATACGTCATGCACACATGCATCAAAACCTGATGGATGCGATTAGCTCCGGCGCTTACCACTTGGACCTCATCATCAGGAGTCGAGTAGCCTCCTCCATATCCTCGAATATCGTCTCTACAACATAATGCATACATTACCTTGTAGTAAGTTTATTTTTAAATTTACCTTTTGCACATCGACCAATCGAACACCAGAAAAAAGTGTTACAACATGGCGTCATGCCCTTTTTAAATCCCCCATCCAACTCTTCGAAAACCTCAAGTATAGTTAAACAGCGAATCATAAAAAAAAGAATAAGAAAACCTGCAGGAGCATCGCAGCATCTCCAGCATATCCGAGTTTGACGAAAAAGACAAAGAGGAAGCCGTATAGTACATCAGTATAGAAGACGAGCGAGAATAAGAGAAGTAGGAAAGCAATCCTTGTATGCACGAGAGAGAGAACTAGCACTCCTTCGTCCCGACTCCCCTCTCTCAACGCGGTTCTTTCTCTCGGCGGCAGCCACCACTACTGTCTCTTTACCCGTGGCACCATCCACTAGTAGGTAAAAGCCGTGTATAGCCGCCGAGCGCCGACGGAAATGACCGAAGAGACGAATCGGCGGTGAGTATACCCCTCCGCTCTCGCATCGCGAGGAGCCCCACCGCAGCCAGTCGTGCTCCGAACGCCGCATTGTGAGCATCTGCGGAAAAGCGAGACACACGAGCGTCCTTATAATATATTTTTTTGTTTCTCCTCTAATGCATTTCGCGTCCGTGCGTGTGTGATAATCATCTGTATTTATCTGATGCAGCACCGAGATAATGTGTGACAATACAGTAAGATTGACCAATCGTTGAGATTGTCTATTATAAACGAGAAAGCCAGCAGCTGCAGCACGACACACACACTCCACATGGATTATAACTTTTCTCGGCGACGATATAACCGCGGAGCAGCGGAAATTTGTTGTGTGCAGTCGACATGATGAAAAGACGACGCAGTGTATGCTGAGAGAGAGAGAGAAGAGAAGAAGAAACACGCGCTTATATTATAGGTATACACATATACATATAGGTATCGGGCTGTAAATGTTGTCGCGTAGTGTGAAAGGACATTATAGAGAAATTTTCTGCTGCAGAAACGCATCGGAGCTGACCATCAGTCAGCGTTTGACTTTTACCTAGTATTTATTAGCTAGTATAGTAACCGTGTATATATAGACGTATAGTTCGTATAGTCATCCGGATATCGAGTAAAGCAGTCTCGGTGCACGATTGTAAACAAAGGAAATCATCAGTTCTTATCGGAGAGCCGCGCACGTGTAAAAAGTGTAGTTTGGCGCTTCTCGATATGTCGCCTCCATCAATTTCCTATTAAACTGTTTAGTTCCTCTTGGATCTAATATAGCGAAGACACAAAGAAGGGTTGAGTACTGATTGTCATTCGATCGTTGTGTGAATTGCATTGTTGAGAGAAGGCTTTAAATGTTTTTTTTCTAAATTTATCGTTATATCTTCAATATAACATTGAAAACCTAACCTCCACTTCTCTCCCCGATGCGCAATGAAAGTGTACTTGTTGCATACAATCCATAACACAAACACATACGTAGTCGAAAAGAAAAACACACAACCTTCTCTCTGTGTCTCGCCGCATACTAGATCTGAATATCAGAATCCATAATTATAACAGCTGGAAAATCGAATCAGCAGCAGCAGCAGCAGCAGCGGCGGCGGAAACAACCCCCTGAAAAGTGTTCGGGATAACTGAAGATGGGAAGTAACGAAGGAAGCAGGTCCTTAGAGGCCTCGATGTCAAGCAAACTCCGCTACAAGGATAGCTTACAGGATGAGCAACAAAGTCGTTCTGTCGGTTGCAGCAGTGCAATAAACTGGACAATGTGTGTGCTGTGCATGAGCAGTTTAGTTGTTTCCGGCTTGCTGGCCTACAGGGAACTACGACTCGAGGAGCGCATCAGCTCTTTGGAAAGCTTGTGCCAGGTTTCTTCACTTCCTCCAGGACAGTATCGTCAGCAACAAAATCCATCAGACGTCATCATTGAGAGGCTCAAGCGAGAGCTCCAGCAACAGATTGATGACGTTCAGAAGAAATTGTCTCTTGGACCTGAGGGACCTACTGGAATATTTAGGCTCAAGAGGGATGTCGCCGACTGCAATTGTCCACCAGGTTTGTTAACGATCATTTTCTTTTTCAATCTATAATATATATATTTAATCATTTTTTTCGTGTAATATACAAGCTCGAGAGATTGAGACACCAGTTGTAACGGTCTCGCTACACTGAAGCACAGGTACAGCACACGAAAAAAAGGAGTACGAGCAATAAATGGGAAAGCAACAGACGCCATAAATCTTGTTTCAAGTCGCTCGGCTTATTCTTCCGTGTTACTGTATATATATAACGTATGCACTTAGACCACGCAATCGAGAGAGATTTCTCTCTAAAGCTATTGTGACGTCCTCTGAAATTTTGTACTCGACTCTTTCATCATCGCGACTTCAATCTTCATCCACTCACTCGAGTGTCTTATGCATATTCATCTTTCGATTCCTTTAACCCGTAAACTTTATCGAAAAATACTCTCGGAATAAGAAAGATAATAAAAAAAAAAGAAAAGGATTTAAGGCGTGGACTGCAGATATATATACATTGTTCGAGAGGGCAAGCGAGACATTGCTCTTCTCTCTCTTTCAAAAAGTTTCGCCATACCAACGCTCGCTCGCAAGTTCAACTCTAGCATAACGTATATATATATATGTAGTATATAGCACCGCAGGACTGTAACGAATTGAATTTCGCATTTTCCAATTCGGCGTTACTGTCGTCGCCGCGACCGCACAGTCAGTTTGAAAGTTCGGACGTGCTCTCTATGATTTGTGCATCAGTACTATATGCGCGCAGCGATTCGCTGCAACTTTCCTCGCTCGCGTCTGGGATTTTCAAACATCAGAGAGAGCTTTGGCAAAGCTAATACCCCTGACTCTCGGAATTATGTATGTAAAACTGGGTAAAAATCAATTTATAGGAGAATAAAGGAAAGAAAAAAAGAGATTGTGTTTACTCTGTAAAGAAGAAATAAGTAAACGGAAGGAATAAGATATATTTGAACGGTAGAACTGATTGAATTTAAATAAAGCTGTGTAATCATTTGATCTTCGAAATGAAATACCGTGCACCGTCGCACACACCGGTCTCTGGGTGGTTCTCTATTTGCGGAAAGGTGCGGTGCACAAAGAGACCCATCGTGTACGCACTACTCTCTCTCTCTCTCTCTCTCTCTTGGTTTGCGTCGCACAATCGATCAAGTGTGTGCCCAGACGCTGGAAACTCGCTCGTATATACAGTACACTCGTGATTTCGATTCGCGTCAAACCGATTGTTAAGTACGATAGAATTTGCATCAGCAAGAGAGAGATTGCTCGCTGTGGTTCTATAATACCCTGTACACAGCGGTATGTTTACCTACCCTCTGCTCTATATAGCTTCTATTATTCTCTCGACGTTATAATTGTTTGATGCCTCGGATTGGTATACAGCAGCAGACAAATAACGTCAAGATGTTGTCGTCAAACGTAATTTGAAAGTTAAAAAAAGTATACGTGTGTCCAGCAATATGCTGTGTGAAGGAGCAAAAGTTTTTCTCCAATATCGTCCAGCAACACCACACCCTAATAACGCAAGCTCTCGATATATAGTATATAAGCAAAGAAAAAAAAGCTTAATATCCCGGGAGCAGAGAAGTTTTCACACACCGGCTTGAAGAAAACACGCTTACGGTATCCGCACGTATTTTCTTGGTGGTAAAGCGTCGTTACTAACCAACCTGATACACACAGGCTTGTGTTGTATATATCTATAACAAACGAGAGCTTGAAACTTTTGGAACAAACTTGCACACGCGCCAGCTGTTGGCAACAAGTCATTAGAAAACAGTAATTTAATAGTCGCAGATGAATAGCCAGTTTACACACCGATACTTCCTCCTATATAGAGTCCTGTTTGTGTATTCATCTTCTCGATCCTACGCCTTTTAAAAGAAATGATGATAATAATCAACGTGATTGATTTACCTACAAACTATACTGTGGTGTCAAACCGATAAAATGACTTACCTTCTATTTTGACAACAAAAAATTCGCAGAAAATCATTCACAAAGAGTGTAGGTCGTCGCGCGCTCAAGCCCAACATTATAAAGCCCACAACTCGCATTGACTGTAGCAAAAAGCCATATCAGTGTGTGTATATGTGAGAGGAGGAGCAGTTGCTATATTATACCGTGTGTATATACGTATCCAAGACACGTCCGCGGAGGCAGCAGGACCGAGCCTTCTCTCTCTCTCTCGCGTGTATATTTATACGCCAATTAATATTCTAGCAATGGGGAGCGTTGGCGAGAATATATATACAGTTGCTGGCGCTTCTCAAGTTTCAGGATTCTGTCGTACTGTATGTGTAGTAACGCTATTCAAAAACACTTTCATTTTTCGCAGATGTAAGGACGAAGCGGTGTCGCATAATAATGTATGTGAATCATCGAAATATATAATAATGAATTTTCAAAAAGGAATAATATGGCGTGTCGCTGCGTGAATTTAAAGCGTATAATCAGGAATTCAGAAGTGGTGGTACCTATATATAGGAAAAAAAGCAACAACAACAGCGTCGTGTCGTAAAATTATAGTTAGACTGGAAGCTCTGGGGCTTTATAAGTTTGGTATGTATATAAGCGCGCAGTAGTAACAGCAGTAGCAGCAAAGGGTCCTTAAACAAAGCTGTAACTACTCCAGCATACTCCTTTTTACTTTTTCGTATTATTTTATACTTTCGTTGCAAACTAATTGTACTTGGAAATGTACGTTGCAATTAGAAGTTTAAGTATGTACTTAACAAGAAGCAGAGAAATAATTCGCTTTCGGTGTATCGGAAAATGTATACCTATAGCATTAATTGCTAATTTAATGAGGGTTTATACACAATATATAAATATATACACAAGTAGCCAGAGATTCAGGCCAATCTCAAAAACGGAAATCCTACATAGGTATAAGTATATATACGTAAGGAAGAAAAAAAAACACAGCCACAGCCTCTCTCTCTCTCTCTCTCTCTCTCTCTCTGATGAGAGTAGAAGGAGTCTCGGAAATTCGTAAGTGTTTCATGCTCGTGCATCTCATTAACCAGCCCTGTTGTCACTTTAATTGCGCAGACTATACAGCAGCAGCAGCAGCAGTAGCCTATACACGATCGTTGCGTTGCTCCAAAACATTTCGACGTCCGGGAGTCGTCGCATAGCAGCTGAATGACGTCAGCTGTATATAATACTCGCGCGAGAGAATCAACGACGTATTATATAGTCGTATAATTATCATGATTGAATTTACAAGTGATATATACCGAAAAATGTCTCTCCTAAATGATGCTGTCACAGGCACACACACAGACAAGTCACGTATAGAAGATTATTAATAGACACTTTTCTCACAGAGAGGCGTTTCCTCGAAGGATATTAATATATATTCGGCAAATTCCTGTCTATAATCGGAAGCAACGCATTATCATGTGTGTGTGTGTATAATGTATATACAGGGGGACAGTTCAAGTGAGGCTACTGATGCTTTGTCCAGTCGTTGTGAATGAAATCGCAGAGAGTGATGTTATATATTAAAGCAACGTGCAACAAAAATTGTACATCCTCTATCGTCCGACGAGAGAGCTCTGTTGCTGATGCTCGAGAGTGACATTTCGAGGCAGAGAGGCTGATACGGTGCGTAACAAGCGTTCATTATCGCTAGATTATCACACAAGGGAGAGCGACTCAACGTGACGGCCTAATGGACGTCTCTCTCTCTCTCTCTCTCACTCGCGCAAATGTTCCTTCGTCGTCGTAGTCGTCGTCGTCGTCGTTGTGTGGTATATACTGATGTTCTCGTGTGTATGTGTGTGCTTGTACCCATTGACAGCGTCTACGAACTAATGATGCTCCTCATTCAGCACCAATCGCATACCGGTCACCATTTCTGTACCTCTCTGCAGCAGCAGCCTTCGCTCTCGCCATACTTATCTCATCAAAGACACGATCACACCATACGCTTGTGTGTATGTGTACTACTTCCTTCCTCTTTCTCTCTAACGACTTAACCATAGTCTTATTTACTCTCTCTCTCGTATACCTATATGTAGTAGTACTTGCATTGTACACAACAACGCATAATATTTTTGTCTTTATATATTATCCTCTCATTCGATTCTACACTTGGCTTCTTCTCCTTTTTCCCTTCATCTAGCCTCGTGATTTTTTGACAGCACAATGACCGCAGCAGCAGCGAGTTGCAGAGAGAGAGAGAGCGTGCAACCGTATACTACAGCGTATAGAATGATATATGTCTATTGTATTGAATGAATAATGAACTGTCGTTGTCTCTTTCATTGATGCGAGCTCTTATATATACGCTGGCGCATTCTTTCTCTTTCTTTTTACACACACACAGACAGACACACACATATATTATATACGTATATATAAGCTACTATTCACGCGCATTATTATAGCCCCACAGTCTGTGTGGTGATACCGGTTATAGAAATATGAGAGAGAGAGACTTTTCTGTCTACCACTTAAAAAACGCGGCTATAAGCTATATATAGTTTATTGATGTGGGAGCCTGCAGCCCGGCTATATGTATACCTATACCCAATTTCCCTGTGAGCTTTGATTGGTATAAATAGTGACAAATATTTTTTGAATTTTCAAATCATAGTCCTACATAGCATCGGCATTTCTTTGTTTCACACGCTGCACGTATACACAAATGGCGTGCACTCGAAAATATATAAGAAAGGTTCTTTTTGACCTTATAGCTCGAGAGCAAAAGAAAGTGACACGCTCTCGTGAAAATAAAAAAAAAGGAAGAAAAAGAAAAAGTTCAATTGGATAATAAGTATATAAGAGAGCTGTGGGTGCAGCGCATGACGAACACACACACACACACACACCACAAAGTTGTACTACTGCACATTGCCGCCGCCGCTCCTGTATACAGGCGAGTGTCTCGAGTGTACTGCCGCCGCTAGTATATATAAATATAGTATATAGGAGAGGAACAAGCGTAGAGGAGAGCCGAGCAATTAGCCCTTTGATGGGCGAGCCGAGTGAAAGCGGAAGCAGCGCTTACGGAACGTTCTTACGTAGCACTAGCGTCGCTTTGCGGGGCGGCGGCGGCGGCGGCGGACGAACTCGCGAGTAAATGCGCCTGTTTTGCGCGCAGCTCTCACTCACATATATACAGCGACGTATAAAAGAGCCGCGCAGCCTTTGAATGAATGACCTCGTAGCAGTCGCGGCGGCAGCTTATTTGAACAAGCCGAGTGTAGGTGGTACACTTTTCTCTCTCTCTCTCTCTCTACTCTGATGCAGTGTTTACCATGTGCGTGTGCAGCCACTCAAAAGAGCCCGAGGAAGGGAGTGAGTGAGAGAGATCGAATCGGATAAAGATGTTCTTTCATGCAATTTTCCAACCCTCTGGCAGCCTCTCTCGTATATGCGCGTGCATAAAAGGAAAGAGCGACGACACAAGAGGCAATTTCTCTCCTCCTCTCATGGAGAATTATTCTCGAGTGCCTGCGACACGAGAGTCGAGTGTGCGAATTCATATATAATTATTTCTATTATAACAGCGAGTCCCGGTATGCGCGCTGTTATTACAATATAGAGGTTACTTTGGATTGCGAGAAATCAAGTTGACGACTGAATCGCCTGATGTTATCTGTGAGGAAATGTTTTTAAGGAGATTCTACAGTAAATAGAAATAACGACAAGATATTTCTGAAATTTTGTGAGCAGGTTCATATGTGCCTCAAAAGGATCTACATATGTTTTCAGAAAGCCAGGGTACGAGTAAGTCGACAAATCTATGATGACGGCAACAACAACAACTGATATGCAATCATTTAGCAAATACATTATTAAAAAAAGATATTACAGCGAAATTTAGAGAAAAATCGATTGCAAGAGCTTTTAAGAGTTATTTTATTGGGAAAATATCATTATAAAATTTTTGGAGAAGAATAAAAACTATAATTTATAGTTGGCAAAAGTTTACTTCTATTAGGGAAGGTTTTTAGAAATACTTCGAAGATGAAAAATTAAAGTTTCAAAAATCACCTCTAATTCTGATATCCCAAACACAGTTGACACCCCACCCATGTATGGGCAATTGGACATCCCACCCATGTAGTGACACCCCACCATCCATTTCACGAATATAAATATCGCCTCAACCATGATAGCTATCAGTTGTGTTTGGTACTCCAG
>UCOJ01002633.1:0-10351 GCA_900474305.1 Cecidostiba fungosa
GGTTGGAATGCGTTACGGCGCCGTTATGTCTGGCCCCCACCCTGCGGTCTCTTGCTTTCTCTCTCGCATACACACGGCAAGTCAGCAGAGACATCCCCACTCGGCGAGCGAGTTCTCTCTGGGGTTGGCGTTATGTGAGTACTGTAGCTCTGCTTACTATATCTTGCTTTCTTGATCTGTTACTGCCGCACACTGCCTTCGGGCGTTTTCATTTCTATACAGTTGCGCGCTACCTATTGCAACCTTCACGCCAATTATTTATTTGCTGGAGGCTGCATGCTAATTCATCTGCTTTTCTTAAAAAAATATCGACTGTCGCTTTCTAACCTACAAATTTTTCCTGCACGGCTTGGTTTTCTTTCTGCACAACTTCACGGCGAATTCAACCACCTGTTGCCATCTATTGAGTGGACAAAATACCATCAAGGCGCCACTCAGGAACAAAGATCGGTGTACTCACTCTCTTCCTCACTATCACTCACTGTAACTTTACCTGGCGGCTAGAACAAGAACTATCTTGAACTCTCTCACTCTACCTTACCAACTGTCAGTAAGTGGTCAGAAAATTTCAAAAATAGAGAGATGAGTACAGTAAGCGCAACGGGTGAGGATTTGGAGTATCAGACTTGTGGAAAATGTCACAGCAGCATCAAGAGCAGAGGGCCGAAGAAGTGTGAGATCTGTGACTTGAACTTTCACTCCAGATGTGTCACATTCAAGTCCACCAAGATCAAGGGCAGAGCATCGTTGGCATGGAACACCTGTGCGGATAAGCTGGCGAGGGAACAAGCTAAGAAAAGGCTCAACTCCTCGCAAGGCAACCTAACCTCAACAGCGCTCAACTCAACGGCTCTGAACACGTCCAAACAAAACACTGCGAGGCCTTTCAGCTCGGCGCCACCGTCTCGTTTTCCATCACGCAGTGGATCTCCTGTATGTCCATCAACATTGACATTCTCGTACGAGAGCGCCCTCAACAACATTATGGATGCGCTCGAGGAGATCTGCAACAAGCAGGACGAGGCTCTGCAGAAGCAGAACGTGTTGGCTGCCCGGATGGAGGAGATTGAGCAGAGGCTCGGGTCCCTTGAACAGAGGCTCAAGGCCCTTGACGACCTGCCGCAGCTAAGCACCCGCTTGAAGGATGCTGAATCTAACATCATCGAGCTGCAGGCAAAACTTGAAGACCTGTCGTCAAGGAGCCTCACAAGTTCGCAGCCAGCCAACACCAGCATCGCAGCACCTGCTGACGGTAACTCTGCGGAAATCGCTGTTCTTCGCAGAGAACTATCCGTCATCACGAGACAGCAGGAGCACTCTGCGAACGATGATGTTGTTGTAATCACAGGACTCCACTACAAATAGGAATCCTCATTACATCTGCTTGCCTACGCGGTACTTTCTGCCCTCGACCCCACAATCCACCAGCGGGACGTTGTCAAGGTGAGGACAATGGGGAGATTTGGCGCGGCCACTAACAACTCGGGCAGTGATAGCAGATCACCACCTCTTGCAGTCACTGTGTCTTCACATGCCCTCGCGCGCTCCATCATCAGCGCGAAGGCCAGGAAGCGCAAACTCCATACCTCTTAGCTCGATGCGGAAATGCTGGAGGAAGCTAGAGCTCCTGCCCCAGACCATCAGGGGCTGATCAACTTAAATGAGCTGACGGAATGAGGAACGGCAGGCTCCACATTCGTCACGTCAGCAACAACCGGGCCAGCATGATCGACACCGTTGAGCAGCTTGAGGCTTTTTTAACTCAGACACCGATGACCAGCGCCAGCACTATCAACAACACCTAAACTACATTCATATCATACCGCCTAGACCACCATCATCATCATCATCATCGCTACAACATGTTTCTAAGGTAACTCTGTCTGAGGGACTAAGGGTCTGTCATTTTAATGCGAAATCTCTCACGGGTCACATTGAGATGATCAGGCTCTTTCTGTCCACTCGTCCCGCCTTTCACGTAATAGCTGTTACTGAAATCTGGCTTGACGATGAAATAACCTCAATCCCTTTACTTGACAACTACACATTATACAGACGAGACAGAAACAGAAACGGTGGTGGAGTGGCACTCTACATTCATCAATCACTCATTGCTAGTGTAAAATCTTCTTCCGACGGCGCTTGGACGGACAATCCAGGCTATCCGGAGTATCTTTTCTGTGTGATCTCCGCGAAGAGAGTTTCACCCATCTTTGTGGCAGTTGTGTATCGTCTACCACATGCAGCTTTCATCCAGGGCAATACTTTTATTGACCAAGTGACTACTCACATGCACAACTACTCCACGAAGGTTATAATGGGTGATTTTAATGCCGACTAACCTCCTCTGAAGATGCCAAGTTCATCAAGGCCTTTATTGCTATGTACCTTAAACAGGACTCTGACACCTGGCTTGACCTCTGCTTAATAGATGAGTAGGATCGCCTGCTATCACACTACAAGACTGATATTCCTTTCATCAACGGACATGACCTAATCACTGCCACTCTCGACGTACAAATCCCACGCTACGGACCTAAACCTTACTCTTGCAGGAACTACAAGGGAATTTGTGCCGAGAAGCTAAGGGACTTTCTTGGCACATGTGACTGCTCATCTCTCGCTACGGCATCACTCGACGAATGCATCACCATCCTTAACTCTAACTTAAAGGACGCCATTAATCATCTCACCCCATTGCGGACTATTACACCAAGACGTAAGCGTCACCCATGGTTTACCATGGCTCTTCGTGACCTTGTATCCGAGCGGGACAGACTTTACAGACGGTTTCGCAGGACTCTACCTTTGGATCTATATTTTTATAGATTAGCAAGGGACGGCGCTCGCAGACAGGTTGAGGAAGCCAGGCTGAATTATTATTATTCACGCCTGTCAACCCTGACTGATACTGCTGAGATCTGGAGGGAGCTTGAAAACCTTGGAGTTACTACCTCCAAGTCACCATCACCTTCTCGCCTTTCTCTACAGATGACCTCAACAAACACTTTAGTTCCATCTCTAGTGATCCACTAGCTCCTGCAGTTGAGGTTTTTCTGCGTTCCCTGGAGAGTCTAGATTTCACTGAGCATTTCAACTTCGGGGTTATAACGTAGACGGACGTTTTGGATGCCGTGTTGCACTTCCACACTCAGGCCAGAGGCAACGATGGCATTCCACAGGTTGTAATCTCTAAGGCATTGCTCGTACTCGCTCCTTTACTATGTAGGATTTTCAACCTGTCCTTGAGCGAGTCACGCTTCCTCTCTGCCTGGAAAATGTCGTTGGTGCGAGCTCTGGGCAAGATCAGCTCTCCAATAGCTCTGACAGACTACCGTCCGATTTCTCTCCTCTGTTTTTTGTCCAAGGCGCTGGAGTGGCTGGTGCACAGGCAAGTCTTGGAATATCTTGAATCAAGACTATTCATTGACAACCTGCAGGCTTCCGCACCGGTCATAGCACTCAGTCTGGCTTAATTAAGCTGACTGATGATGTCAGGCTTGGCATAAACAACAAAAAGGTCACACTTCTGCTTCTATTTGACTTCAGCAAGGCGTTTGACACTGTGTGTCACGTCAGGCTCCTGAGAAAGCTATCCTCTTTCGGCTTCTCTAAGCAGGTCATCTGCTGGGTTGCATCTTATCTTACGGAAGAAAGCAGGCTGTTATTGGTGACGACGGCGAACTATCCACCTTCCGCCCCCTGAATACGGGTATGCCGCAGGGATCTGTTCTGGGTCCCTTGCTGTTCGCGTTGTATATCAATGACATTCGTTTTTGCCTGGATTCAGATGTGTCCCATTTAATCTATGCAGATGACCTGCAGATTTACAGCCAATGCAACCTTGAGGAGCTCGATTCTTGTTCTGACAAGATTAGTGCTAACGCCGAAAGGATAATAGGCTGGGCTGCGCAAAATCACCTAAAACTCAATGTTCTCAAAACTAAGGCAATCGTCCTAGGCTCCCCCTACTACATTAACGCTCTAACAACTGTAGATAACACCTACATCAACATAGGGGGAGCCCGGGTCGACTATGAATCATCCGTGCGCAATCTGTGGTTGGTGCTCGACTCCAAACTATCGTGGAAAGGGCACGTTACACAACTATGCAAAAGTGCTCACTCATTAATGTACAGGCTATACTTTTTTAGGAAAAGCACCAACCTCAGGCTACGCAAACATCTTGTACAGGCGCTCTTGTTTCCAATCATTGATTACTGCTCATTAGTATACTGTAACTTGACCCAGGAACTTGACACTAAACACCAGAGACTTGTAAATAGGGGAATTCGCTACATCTATGGTGTAAGGAGGGACGAGCACATCTCCCCTTACAGGCGGGAGCTGCACTGGCTTACAACTGCCGGACGTAGAAAGTACTTTACAGCTTGTTTTCTACGCATACTGTTCAATACAGCTGTGCCCTCTTACATCCTAGCCTTTTTCGACTTTCGCGTCACACTCAGGCCGGTGAGCGGGGATGTGATACCACTGGACATCCCGTTTTTCAAGACAGAGACGCTAAAAGGATCATTCCATATAAGCGCCTGATACCTCTGGAATTCATTACCATCACGCCTTCGCAACACTAAATCCGTCTCACACTTCAAACGACTAACAAAAGAACACTTCTTCGCACTTGAAAACTTATAATCATCTCATAATCATCTCACAAACACTTACAATCTCTCACTCTACATATCATCTTTTACACACTCACACAAAATATTTTTGTACTTTTATATACACTACTCTTTATATTTATTTTGTACAACATAAAGTATAGCAATAAAAAACAATATATCTAAATCTAAATCTCTCTGTCTCTCGAGCATTCTCTTGTTCTCGCTCTCCAATCACCGCGCTGACCCCTGTGTTCATTGCACACCTGCGCGTGTGCTCGTGTAAAATTCACTTTTCATTAACTCAGTGTTTCTTGAATAAATCAGTCTTGTTTTTGATAATCTGCGCGTTATCTTTCAACGACCTTTTCTGTTTCCTTCTCACGCGCCTTTCGCCTAAAGATCCACGCCACCTCCGCGGACACGTGTGTGTTTTTTCCCACACACGTGTATACATCTGCACTATCCGTCGCCCGGACGAGCACCATCGGGGTATTCACAACGCCTCGCCGACGCGAGGTGAACGAGACAACTGTCTCGATTATATCGAGGATGAGAACAAGTGGCCGCCTTGCACACCGCTAAAGCGGTGCGGCCGCATCAACACGTACCCCATTATAATCGAAATATACTATTTGCGCCCGCCGGTCGGAAAACTACTACTTTGTCCCTAATTTTAGATCCAAAAAATGCGAAAATCGTGCATGTGTTACAAAAAATACTTATTGCCTGCTAAACAGCTTGTTTTTGCCCGATTCCACTTTTTTTGCCCGCCGATCGATGAATAATTATTGTAATCCCCTCTCTTTGGGTAAAATATACGAAAATCATGCATGTATTACAATAATTTGTAAATTAATTAAAATTGGAAGTTCAGTTATATTATACGAACCTAAAATTAGTAACATTAGATCAGATACTGCAAGACTAAATAAGAAATAATTGGTGGCATTTTGCATTGATGAATTTTTAATTATTACTATGCACGTTATTATATTACCAAAAATGCCACAAATAAAAATAGTAATATAAACTATTGTTAACGGTACTGTTACATCCAGCGGCAAATATCGTGGACCCAATATATAATCGAGATATTCAGTCTCAGTTAAACTATGTGATGTCATGATATGCGAAAATTTGTTCACGCTATCTAATAAAATCTCAAAATAACTGTTTAGCATTTCATTACATTATTGCATCAGCATCTGGAAAAATATGTTAATATAATATTTACTCATAATAACATTTGTAAGCTTTGTTAATGAAATTAAAGAATTTGAAAATATACGAAGTGCATAAATATTATTATCTATTAGGTTATGGTTAACCAATAATAGTACTTAAAACTAATGCTGGGTACTGGGGAATTATTATAAATTGTGCCAGATATTTATAAATTCATGGTATGTCTGGTGCGGAAGAGCATGAGGCGAGCGGCTACAAAAAACGATCTCATTACGGTTTGGCGGCGTTGTTTTCTCTTTTTAGAATTATTAGATATCGCAGGACTTTACTAGCCCATTTAATCGTATCTCAATAAGTGTGTGCTTGTTTTTAATATTTTCGGAGTGTATTTTTCCTATTTGGCACGTCGTTTGGTTGTATATACTATAACGGGGTCGCTCGCAGATCTTCGTAGCAGTCGTGCATACATTAGCTGCGTGCAATGAGACTGTGATGCGTCGGTTCCTCGCTATAATCGAGACGTTCTCGTCTCGTTCCTTGTAATTTGCGAGACGTATCGGTTCTTACATCAGGACTGAGATGCCGCTCCTCCCGCACTGTAGACTTGCTTTTCTCATTTTACTGTTAATTAACAGAAAGATGCGGGAAAATACAGTGTCAGATGTGTTGAATATCGTGCCGTCGGTTTATTTATAAAATTATTGTCATTATTGTTTATGTTGTAAAAAAATTTATTTTTTTTTTTTATTCATTATAGATATTTTATGTGCTCCGCGTGCGTTTAAGCACATTTTCCGCCCCCTGTATCGAAAAATAATGTTCAACACGCGTGCTTAAATTGATTCTACACTCGTGTGATTGTCACCCTCGCTTCGCTCGGTCGACAAACCTCACACTCGCGTGTAATCAACTTTTGCGCACTTGTATTGAAATATACTATTTTATCATATTCAGACGATACTTGTAAATAATATTAACACATTATTTATGATATTTGCTAATATTTTATGAATACAACATGTTAATAAAAAGCATTATGTGTATGAATGTACAGTCGCCGGATACAATAACTTTGAATAGTCCGCCGCAATATGGCCGCCCATTTCGTTGTTAACTGGGGCTATGTCAACCAGATTCGGTCAGACACGACGGGGGCTACGGGTTGCGGCTCTACGAAACTCACTGCTTCGAGGTTAATTGAGCGGTAAATTGAGCGCCAGAGAGACCTACTGTACCGTCTCTCAATTTCGCGCAATTCAAAATGAAAATTGGAGCCGGACATGCAAGATTTGATGAAAAAAAATATAGACATTAGTTTATTTGTTGTTGTGTATGTATTTATTATAATTACATTGATGCAAGAGTATTTTTACAAAATAAAAATATAAACGATTATGGCACTGTTAAAGAAACGCAAAACTTGAATTATCCCCATTCTTTGTTGAACTTTTTGTTGATCTAATTTTAGCAACGTTGCGAGTGACTCTCAGATGACGACCTTGCTTTCTGCAGCTTGAATTATAGTTTTTGCTGAGCAGATCTGATAATGTTCCCGCCATTGGACTGAACTGTGTGAAGGTTTGTACGCAAATGTCGCATCTATTGGGTCTTTCAGCAGTGAGTCATCGCCGGTGACAACGCAGAGCTGAGCGTCGAGCGAATATTTTGCCGCAGAAATCACACTTGAAGCTCTTCTCGCCTGTGTGCATTGTGGAGTGAATGCTTGGTCTTGAACGCGCTGGTGGACGATGAGATATCTCTTGCAGCTGAGGCCCTTATCACATGTCGAGCAATTGTAGTTAAATTGACCAGTACGGGTAGCTGTGTGTTGTGCTAGGCCAATTTTTCTGCGCAAAATCTTCTCACAAAGCATGCATGGATATGGTTTTTCACCATCAGTGTGGTTTCGCATGTGTTTCTGTAAATAGCGTATTTTTCAAATAAATAACAGAAAATAATTTTACAAGACTGCTAAATGAAACTTTAAATTATTTACTCACTTTAATAAACAGTATCTCTAGCTTGTAATATGTTCGATGTTGTTTGCCACAGTGTGTGCAAATCTTGTGTTTGCCACCGTATCAACATCAATTTAGTTATGTTTACACTTTAGACTTTCTTTACATTAATTATCTTCACATATAACTATTTGATTATTATCTAATTGAAATTTTTTTTCATCTCGACTTAAAGAGAAGCTTCTGTTTGGTAAATATCTCTAGAAATCTTCTTTTATAATTCTTCTTGTTATAAATTCAACTATCGGAATTATCTATAGTATAAATAACTTCACAATTGGTAAGGCATACGGTGCACATCCTAATACAGTCCCCAATCGATTCTCTCTAACTCATCCTTTTTTATCCAGTTGTTGCTGAGAAATACGTTGATGATGTGGTATTGCGCTTTAAAAAACTCCCACGTTTCAATCGCTTCAGCAACTGTAACAAAAAAAAAAAATTTTTGTAATAAGGAATTGTTTTACAAGCCATTTAATATTAAGTGCGTAAATGCAACGAGGTTTTATCGAAGTCTTGTCACTATTAAAACTTTACAGTAATATTACAGCCCGCACAACAGTTGCTCGTTCAACTGGTAAAATATAATATATTAACAAAAATCACACTTATACGTTCCGAGTAAAATTTGCTTGTTTCGATAATTTAAGAAAAAAAAAGTATGTTACGAATTAAAACAAAAAGATTGACTTACAGGTTATAACCCTCACGAACATCCTGTGCGTGTTCATCCTCTCCGTGATCCTGTGGAAGATCTCCATCCTCTCACGATCCAGTGTAATAGGACAGAAGTATCCCACTCAGCGCCGTAGGCTGTCCAACTCCTCGTTAATGCAAACAGTGAGGAGAAGGTGGGAGAGGTGAGCAGTGGCGGTGGCAGCGGCTGCTGCTACAGTTCGCGGCTGGGGAGCTTCTTTGGTAACTATAATATAAACTATAGGTATACTTGTCGTACCTCACGACAACACTACAATACACTCGTATACTGTGTTGAAACGTCACATAACACATCTGCAAGGGAGAACCAACCTAAACGCTGCATCCGTTCATAAAGGCATACTACGCTAACTACATGCTGCTTTATATCCCCGCTTGCTTCTTGCTTTTTCTGCTATCTAATAATTTTGCTATTTTTTGTTCATTAATAATAAATACTACATTTAGATATTTATACTGTATATAATATGTATCACCTGCGTAACATGCTGAACCCCTGTAAAACGCAACCATATATACATCTATACTGTATTCGAACAGGTGTTCATACGCATGAAATTTGATAATCTTTCAACAATTATAACAGTGTACTTATCATTCAGAAAAATTATTCTAATGTATTTTGATACAGCTTTTGATCTAGATTATTATTATATGCCATAAAAAATATAGGTTACAACAGTAAATCTTACGGTATTCACGGTTAAAGTTAACAAGTATTGTTTATTGTTTTTCATTTATTTCAACAGTTTCTCAGTTTCTCATCATTTTTGGAATTTTATACATTCTACGAGCTTGCGCATATATTATTGCACAATATTATATAAAAAATCTCTGTAAACATCGCGTTATTCATAATTAATTGATCATAGATATTCTATCGAAATATTTTGGCGTAATAGATTACATCGTATGTATATGTGTGTACACACATAGAGTATCGCGCATGATTTTTCATAGTCCCTTATGGAAATTCGGTTATCGCGCATCCTGCGTAGATTTTCAGATAACGAGGGATATCATATAATCAAGGTATTGTGCTACCAGAAGAGGATGAGAGCGGCAGTTCACGGCCACACCTCAGTGTACTAACACGCGGTACGTCGTACACCGTGTTTACGATTGCGTAACGTATATTTCGCGCATAACTTGGACTTTCTCTCTGTAGATCACGCGATATCTCGATTTCTGTTCATACTACAATATTCGGAATACTCCGCAAATAATTAGATTTTTCTTTTTGCGGGTTCAACGTGTGTGCAGAGAATCAAGTGTATTAATCTACATTTCCGTGCAGTTCGTGTGTGCATAAATGTAATATTACGCATATTTACAGTTAAAAGTTTTTATTAATCTACTAACATACTCTACACGTTGTATGGAGACGGGACTATTCTGTTTACAGAACAAACCGTCAGAATCTTGAGAGATTCTTTTTCCAGCTTCAGGAAACCACTAAATTTAGACTTAGGTGTTAAACAAAATTATATCAATTACTTGATATAATCCGTGATACTTTGATGAGTAGTTTAACTTCAGTTAAACCCATCGATAAAGTTGACACGGTTGCCTAAGCATAAGTGGGCCCTGAAGCACAACTTATACACATACATTATTATTAATATTACTATTAACATTACTCCCGCGTTATTACTATTCATTTAAGGGGTCAAGCCTGAGTTAAATCCTGTAAATTAATATTATTTTTAGCAATTTTTCTTTTCAAAATATTTAAAAAAAACTTTTTTTCTCTTAAATTATATGTATTATAAGTCATTTTTACTAATTAATATTATATATATA